>SNQJ01S0083072.1:30380-68825 GCA_010110895.2 Picea sitchensis
CTTATTACTCTACTTTTGGTTGTTCTCTCTTTCGCTCATCCCATTCCCATTGATTGCTCTGTCGTTGGCTCTTCTTTCTTTCGCTCATCCCATTTCCATTGATTGCTCTGTTGTTGGTTGTTCCCTTTTCATCTATGACTCCTCACATTTATCCTTTCTGTGGAGGAGGATCAGGATCTAGGAGTAAAATGGACTTGCCAGAATACTTGGATGCTTTAAGCAAAGAGCTCTGAAAGGCAATCCGAGGAGTTGAAGGAAGTGTAAAGAGACATTCGTCACGCATATGTGACTAATAGAATTTGTCAAAATTCAAGTACTGAAGAACCCCTCCACCGCAAGACACTGACAAAGTTAAGAGTCAGAAGTGGAGTGCATGGACAAGAGAATGGAAACGGTGCAGAATGTAGAAACAGAGCCGGATTAATGATTTCACAAATACAATTTAACCTTTTTTAAATAAATGTATTTTCTAAACCTTTTATATTTTGGTATTTTCATCTGGAATCTAGTTAGTAATCTAAGCTAAATTTTAATTTTCTGTTTTTAAAATTGTATTAATGCATAAATGAATTTAATAAGTTAAAAAGCTTCAAAGACATTTTGATTATACATGATTATACAAACTTACTATTAAAATCTACAAGAAAAACAAGAAATACAAAACTGATTAATAACATCCTAAGAAAAACAAGAAATACAAAACTGATAATATCGCAAAAACCAAAAACACAAAACATTTAAACTACTGTACAAAATATTTTCATCTTTTAAACTAAAAACAAAACTGATAATATCGCAAAAACCAGAAACACAAAACTGATAATATCGCAAAAACCAGAAACACAAAACATTTAAACTACTATACAATTTCTCACTAATAATATCCCAAGAAAAACACGAAATACAAAAATGATAATATCGCAAAAATCAGAAACACAAAACATTTAAACTATTGTACAAAATATTTTCATCTTTTAGTTTTCAAAATTTCTAATTCCTATCTACCAGCAAATACACTATTTTGTTAAAACAAAGATATGCATTGTCTAAAGCTGAATTAAAACGCTTATTTTCCTTGGAACGACAATTTATAAATCTGAGGAATGTAGTGTTGGATTTGCAATTTTGATAATCCTACTCTAAATATCTTTTAGATTGAATTTATAAATCTGAGGAATGTAGTGTTGGATTTGCAATTTTGAAAATCCTACTCTAAATATCTTTTAGATTGAATCTATGAATGGATGAAATTGTAGTGAGTACAATTTCATATATATATATATATATATAATTATTGAAAATTGTTTAATTTTAATATGTTGTTGTCCAAAATTAATTGATGAAGTGCAAATGATGGGGTTTTTTCCACAACTTGAATTTGTTTGAGATTATATTGTTGAATTTTCAATAGTCAAGGTTAAGAAGAAGCATTTAGCCATAACCATAAATGTTGTAGTAATTAAGATCACAAGAAGAAGCACCATGCACAAGAACACAAGAAGTATCTTGGGAAACCCTTCTCAACAAGGGAAGAAAACCCAGCCAAATCCTTTGCTATAATCCTCAAAAGAAAGACCTTCACCACCAAGATAAAACCTAGAACACAAGAGAGTGCTCAAACCCTAGAAGACTAGCGCCCCAGAGAGGTGCGCACTTTTCCCAAGAAGGTGTACTTGCTGAAATTTCCAAACTCACTTGAAAGATATATTTTCTCAATGGGGAATTGACCTTTACTTATACTAACCTGAACTTGTCAACAAAAGTGTCTATTGGCACAACAGGGCCAACTTTACTAACTTATAATATAATTAATATTAACCAGATTAATTATCTTTTACATTAATTACCAAAGGTGGGGTCGACCTGTACCCTTTACATTACAATTAGGGTTACATGCATCTCCGACTCTTGAACAATATAGCAAAGGATCAGATACACCCACTAGTGCTCATCCACTAGGGGCACATCCATAGGAATGTCCATATCTATGACTCATTGCATTACACAGAAGAACCAGATCTACACACGTTCACCTTTGCTCGTCCACATGCACGTCCACTCAACATATCTTCTTTTCCACTGCATCACATAGGAGATTCATCTGGAGTTTCTCGTCAACTCTGTTGCTCAGAGGAGGATAACACATCATCTTCATTTCTGTTCTCATGACGATGCACCCAACACTTTGGGGTTTCACATGTTCACCTTGTGCTCAGCCATAGGCACATTCAACTTAGCAGATTGCCTTTCCCACAGGATAATCATCTGGAGTTCTTCTCAACTCTCTGAATGGAGGAGGTCATCTTTACATTCCAACTCTGTTTCATATAGGAATCACAAACCCTCTTCAAGGGCTTTCTCTCAGGTTTGTAAGCTGGAGAATATCTCACATGGTTGCAATGATCCACATCTCACAGGTTTATAAGCTAGAGAATGTCTCACATAGATGCAATCATCAACACTCCCTCTCAGCTAGGGAGACATTCTTCATCATGCCAAGTCTCACACGGATGTACTCTGAATTTTGTCTTGGCTGGAGTCATCAATACTCCCTCTCAACTAGGAAGGCATTCTTCACCAAATTAGTTTGATGAAGATGTTTGCAATCTGCTCATGTGTAGGAAGGTACTGCATGTGTACGATTTTTTTCTGTATCATATCTCTGATATAAAAATATTTCATTTCATCGTGTTTCGATCTATCAGGAGACATTGGGTTCTCAATGAGCTTTATAAATGGCTCTTGGTTATCATCATAGGATCCATATCATGATTAAGTAAGTCTTACAAAAGCTTGTGAAGCTATATTGCTTTGCACACTTAATGGTACATACTCTACTTCTGTTGCATTAGGAAACCATGACAATCTTCATGGTAGAACATCAACTAGATGTGCTCTTTTGGTCCACTGTACTTTCCGCTCAATCTAAATCGGCATAT
Source organism: Picea sitchensis (assembly GCA_010110895.2). Taxonomy (NCBI): domain Eukaryota; kingdom Viridiplantae; phylum Streptophyta; class Pinopsida; order Pinales; family Pinaceae; genus Picea; species Picea sitchensis. Next base: position 33,320 of record SNQJ01S0083072.1, read on the forward strand.
CCTGCAAACTCAAGTTCATTCTGGAGGCATATCTCAGGCCATATCCAATTTTGCCTCATGTTTACAGTTGTCTAGAGAGTCTGTCTCGGTTGACTCATGAAATGACTAAGCACATTCACTGCATGGCATGCATAAAGTTTGGTGTTAACCAGATACATTAGTGATCCAATGTGGATTAGTCTCGTCTTAATCATCATCAATATTTTCCTTTTAAATTTATCACGATGGATTTTGCATTCTATCATACTTGAACTTCTTTAGTATCTTTACTGTATATTTTCCTTGACTTAGGAAAATCTCATTGATCCTCTGTCATTCTTCTTGTCCCAAGGAGTAGTGCATCATACTCAGATTCTTCATATCGAATTCATAAGTCAAGGATTACTTGTATCCAACAACAAGACTTCTTGAATAAGTCACCAAAATCAAGCCTTTGTTATCAACACTGTAATGCCATAGGTTTGGATCAACAACACTTTCGTTGAACTCCAAACTCATCAAGAATTTATCTATCTGACATAGTTTCCGGCTCATGAATGGTAGTACGGATGGAAGTGTAACGGGTGCACTGGATCAAGTGTCTCATCATAGAAAACTCCCTCTGTTTGTGAGAAACCTCTGGCTATAGATCTCGTTTTGTATTTCTAGATACTTTCATCAGTTGCATGTTTGACCTTATAGATCCACTTGAAGGTTACCATAGACTTCCCTTCTGGTCCCTGAATAATATCTTATGTATCATTCTTTAAGATATTCTGGTATTCTTCTGTTATGGCATCTTTCCATGCATGTTCTCCTGTTGCTTCTCTAATACAAGAAGGCTCAACATCAATAAGGTGGCTCATGACTGATAGCTTGAAAATCTCTTTTACTTTCTCGAGATGTGCCTTGAGAGGCTTGTAAGTTTCTTTGCCTCTTGCAAAGTGAGTCTAGGTAGACATTTTATGCACTACTGCAATATCTCTGAACATATCAACTGCAGCAACTGGATCAACTTAAATACTGACTGTCTCCCTCTGAGCTGCTAAAAGGGGAGAAGGTATTATCTTACTATCAATCTTCATTTGAGATTCTCTAGGTTTGTTGAATGGGTATCTCCTTTTAAGGACAACATCTATGTTTTTTCTCACATAATAATCAATTAAATATGGTTTGGACTCTCGTACCAAGGATAATGGTCCAAGTCTTTGAAGGCTCCCATACTAGATATTTATTTAAAAATACAATCAACTATAAAATTTGAAATCGATTGATTTACTTGGTTTGTAGTCATGCTTTAGTTTTAGAGGAAGTACTTCTCCTCTTTCTTCTCTTCATTCATTTGAGGTGGATTTGGATCAATGTCAGTGGTGGAAGCATATTGTTTTCCCTTCTTCCTGGTTGGACAATTTCTTGCGTAGTGTCCATAATTGTCACATCTGAAGCACTGAATTTCTGAAACATCTCTTCTTTGATAACCTGGATTTGATGAAGACTTTTCACCTTTAAATTTTTTCCTAGAATTTCTTTTGAATTTTCCTCCTTTCTTTGCATGAAGTGCAAGAGCATGATTTTCTTCTGAGGAATCTTCCACTCCTCTATTTCTAAGTCTAAGTTCTTCTTGAGTACAATTTGTCCATAGACGATCAAAGGTTGGTAGAGCTTCTCTTCCACTGATACTTTGAAGGAAGGGATCCCATGATTTTGGGAGGTTGTTGAGAGTGGTTAAGACAAGTTCTCTACCATACATGATTTCTCTGATGGTCTCTAGTTGTTCTTTAATCTCTGATAACTTCATAAAGAAGATGGAAATTGTGTCACCTTTCATCATCTTAGTACTTTGAAGTTGTCTCTTCAAGGTAAGAGCTATGAGGGTGTTGTCACTTTCAAACATTCCTTTTAAAGCTTCATACATATCATAGGCTGTCTTTAGGTTGGCAATACGAGGTAAGAGGTGATCTCTTATTGAGTAGATGATTAATTTTATTGCTTTGATATCTTCTTCCTTTCTTATCTTCTTCTCTATATCTGTAGTTGTGGCTGGTAGGGTTTTAGTTACCACATCCAAGAGGTCATCTTCTTCAAGGGTGACTTGAAGCCTTGATTTCCAGGAGTTGAAGTTGTTTGCTCCATCAAGCCTATCTTCTACTAAGGCTCCGTTCTTCATTTGATTGGTTTCTTCAAACTCTTGCTAACTGGATTTTGAAAACCTAATGATTAGGTTGAATTAGTAACCTTGGATTATGTTGGACTTATGACTGCCAACAATTAACTTGATAGTGTCACGAAGATTCTTGTTGATTTAGGAGATGCGCTGGAGGAGGCCGTACTCTTCTATGCCAAAAGTAGCCCCAACGTCCAAGTATTAAGGGCTGGATCACCAATGAAAGAAGGGTCGTACATAATTTTCTGGAAACCCTAGAAGGGCCATACAATTCTACAAAAGGTGAGATGAGACTTGGTGGATGTTTGTGCAATGGGTTCTTTCAAGACCTAAGCTCTGATACCATGTTGATTTTTCAATAGTCAATATTAAGCATGAAGTTCATTCCATTTTTAGCATTTAACTATAACCATAAATGTTGCAACAACCAAGACCACAAGAAGAAGCACCATGCACAAGAACACAAGAAGTATCCTAGGAAACCCTCTCAACAAGGGAAGAAAACCCAGCCAAATCCTTTTCTATAATCCTCAAGAGAAATACCTTCACCACCAAGATAAAACCTAGCACACAAGATGTAAGGTAGCTAGAGAGGTAGTGGGGGGGCCCAGAGGGCCCATAGTGATAATAGTGGAGGTCATTCAATGTAAGGTGGACTAGGTCCACTATATTATTAAATAAGGCCCCAAAAGGTGAGATGATTTTGGTGGATGTTTGTGCAATGGGTTCTTCAAGACCTAAGCCTCGATACCATGTTGATTTTCTCAATAGTCAATATTAAGCATGAAGTTCATTCCATTTCTTTAGCATTTAACTATAACCATAACAAGGTAAACAACCAAGACCACAAGAAGAAGCACCATGCACAAGAACACATATATCCTAGGAAACCCTCTCTCAACAAGGGAATAGAAAACCCAACAAATCCTTTGCTATAGTCCTCAAGAGAAATACCTTTCACCACCAAGATAAAACCTAGCACACAAGATGATGTAAGGTAACTAGAGAGGGTGGGGGGCCCAGAGGGCCATAGTGATAATAGTGGAGGTCATTCAATGTAAGGTGGACTAGGTCCACTATATTATTAAATAAGGCCCACTCATGGTGTTAGATATAATAAATGAATAATTAGATATAATAAATGTAAATGACTTCTTAGAAGGTTCCCAATTTCCTAGAAGATTCTTCCTCTAGAATGTCTTAGGTGATGGTAGCACTACATAAAAGATTCCACAAATGCAATGAGATGAAGAAAATATTGTATTTGGATGTAGCTCAATAGAGGATGCCCCCTGGGACCTAGTGGCACGATGTGAGAGGATCACTTCCACACATGATCCATTGTACGTTTCCTACCCCGAGGGTTTGGATAGCAATAAATGAGATTTTGTACATTGTTCTTGTATTAAATTTCTTTGTGTGCTTTTGTATCTCACTCTTTGGTATCTTGCAAGTGGTATGTGAGCACTTTCCTTGGCAGAGATTGCGACAAATATTTTTATTTTGCAGATTTTTTTTTTTTCGAGAAGAAAAAAATTCCATAATTTAATATATTTCGTGGAAAATTTGTGGTGGAATAAGTTGTGATCCGGGAGTTCCTCTCTAAAACACCCATTGAAAACAAAAAAATCATCCTAAACAGAGTCCATGAAGTCAAGATATTGAAATTTTAAAAAAATAAAAAAAAAAAAAAAAAAAAAAAAAAAAATAAATTTTTTTTAATTAATTTTTGTAGCATCTGGAGACATAATTTGACCAAATAAATTACAGATCTGAAGTTCTCACATTTTTACCCAATTTCAAAAACAAAAAATCAGTCAAACGGAGTCCCAAAAGTGAAGTACAGGAACATTTTAATTCAATAGTTTTTCTGTGGTTTTCTCCTGGCAACACCATTTTCTGGCAATAACCCATTATTCTATTTTTTGTTTTTCAATGAGGATGTGAGACCAAGATTTTAGGGTGCTCGATGACTATTTCCTCTCAAACCCTCAAGGGAATTCCTGAAGCATTCAAATCCAAATTGTAAGACACATTGGATGCTAGATTGCAAGACCTTGCAAATGGCCTCAATAATATTTTTCCGTAGGTATTTGAGATTTATTGGATAACATGCATGATAGATTTCTTATGGAGGGCCTCTTGGATGAATATAATTAAGAAATATATGTTTGGTACGATATTGAGGTCAGGACAGATGATTGGTTACATGGATAGTTGTCATTTCGGGTGACAACCACTTTCATATTTTATTTGATGAATCTAATCCATCTTTTGTAGACAAACATCAATGTGAAAAAATCGAGAGTCAATGATTATTACCAAAGGTTCAACCGCATATTCCCACAAGGTATTATTCCTTCCATTTTTACAATGTAATTTTTCCAACACTATGTGAATGGATATTCTTATTTGCATCCACATGACAAGTGTCGGCCTTGAGGCATCATTTTCAGTTAGTTATTGAGTTCCAATATCTTCAGGGGGGTTCAATTGAGCATTTGGACATGGGACCCAAGCTTACAATGGTGTGAACAACTAAAAACCACTTGAAATATATATTTCCTAATGGGGAACTTACTCTTAACTTTAATTATACTAACATGAACCTATCAACATAAGTGTCAGTCGCTGACAAACAGGGTCACCTTACTAGCTTATACATAATTAGTCATTAACCGTGACACTTGATTCCTTTACACACTACTGCAAATACTTACAAGGTCGGTCGACTTGTGCCCTTTACATTACAATTAGGTTAGAGGCAGTCCCACTTTGAATAATATACAAAGGATATGGTACACCCATCACTAGCTTCATCCACTCTGTCAAGATCCATAGGGATTTGTTATTAACTGATCACCGACATGCATAGTCCATATTCACACATTTCACCCGTATCGGTCCATGCACGCCCACCTACGATTCTCTCTTTTCCACTACATCACACAGGAGATTCATCTGGAGTTTCTCGTCAACTTTGCTTCTCAGAGGAGGCTAACACATCATCTTCATTTCTGTTCTCATGACGATGCACCCAATACTTTGGGGTTTCACACATTCACCTTGTGCTTAGCTACAGGCACGTCCAACTCAACAGATCGCCTTTCCCACAGGATAATCATCTAGAGTTCTTCTCAACTCTCTGAATGGAGGAGGTCATATCTATGTTCCAACTCTGTCTCAAATAGGAACCACACACCCTCTTTAGGGGCTTTCTCTCAGGTTTGTAAGTTGGAGAATGTCTAACATAGTTGCAATCATCAACATATATAAGTGGTCTTCAATATAGATAGTTAATGGATTCTATCTCGTAAGTTTCACATGTTTGAAAACTTTTGTTGATAACTAATTTTCCACCAAATAAGAAATTAAGCCAATTTGCCCCTTCTTCATCTTAACAAGACCAACCAATCTCTATGTAGAGTTATCATTTTATCTTCAAATTTTGTTTACCTATTTGTGCTCCTTTCATCCTTCTCCTAGAGTCTTTTCCCAAATTTACATAGCATGATACAACACATGCATTGTAGCTTGAGTTTTATTGGGATTCTAAGAACCAAGATTAGATGAGTTCCAACTCTGTCTCAGATAGGAACCACACACCCTCTTCAGGGGATTTCTCTCAGGTTTGTAAGCTGGAGAATATCTCACATGGCTGCAATGATCCACATCTCACAGGTTTGTAAGCTGGAGAATGTCTAACATAGTTGCAATCATCAACATATATAAGTGGTCTTCAATATAGATAGTTAATGGATTCTGTCTCATAAGTTTCACATGTTTGAAAACTTTTGTTGATAACTAATTTTCTACCAAATAAGAAATTAAGCCAATTTGCCCCTTCTTCATCTTAACTAGACCAACCAATCTCTCAATGTAGAGTTATCATTTTATCTTCAAATTTTGTTTACCTATTTGTGCTCCTTTCATCCTTCTCCTAGAGTCTTTTCCCAAATTTACATAGCATGATACACCACATGCATTGTAACTTGAGTTTTCTTGGGATTCTAAGAACCAAGATTAGATGAGTTGACATAAAATTCTTGTTGCTCCATAAAACATTGAAACCACTCCAACTTAAACGGGTTGTTAAATTTATCCGCTAATGCTATAAATAATATTTTTCAAGGTCTCACCTTTCTACTAATATTTAGCCATGCTTGTGCTACATTGAGATGACGTGAGATAAAATTGAAATTGACACCACAACAAATCTGTATTTCCAACCAAAATAAAAACTTGCTTCAATAAAGGAAAAATGAGTGCAAGTGAAAGTGTTTGAATAATCTACCTACATGCCCTTTATTGTTTTGTATGAACAAACAATCCTATTGCCAACCCAATTTATTGGAGCATGCATGATTTTAATTCTAAGGAGATGTCCCATCAAAATTTTGAGAGAAAGGGGGAAGAGGGAGGGGACATGCATGCCTAGGCACCTAGAAAGTTCAACCTTTCACCCTTCTTTCTCCATTAAGAGAGGTCTAAAACATAAGCATATCTATTAGCCCTTGAAGATGATGCAACATTTACCATCCAATCAACTCTTTGATTTGTTGATCTTCGAACATGAGTGAATATTTACTCTTTAAAATAATAGACCATTTCCCTACAACACAACATATTACCCTATAGCACAACATATTACTTTCTATCTTCCATGATGTACTATTTGATCTCTTGTTGAGGAAACCGATTATTAACTTTGAATCCCCTTAGCACATATTTCATTAAATTTGCACTGATTCTAGGTTTCTGCCAATTTTCATGAAGTTGACATTTTTTAAATGAATCCCATAGCTATCAATTTTCATGAAGTTGGACAAAACCACTCCTTCAACTCAAATGGGTTGTCAAATATGAATTCTAACAATATAATTGTTGTCATTTGAGGAATCACCCTTCTACTTGATTCGACCATACTTGTGCTATATTGAGTTAAGGAGAATGTGAAAATTGATATCGATATCATGAAAAACCTATTCTTCCAAACAAATAAAAAATTGCTTCAGTAAATGAAAAATGAGTGCAAGTGAAGGTTGCAGAATAACCCCCCTCCATGCCATTTACTATCTTATATGACCATGTGATCTTGGTACTAACCCAATTTATTGAATCACATGTTCTTTTAATGTTATTGAGACACCCCATCATATTTTTGAGAGTGATGGGAAGGGAGAAAGGAGACATGCATACCTAGTCACCTAGGAATGTCAACCCTCCACCTTTTGTTCTCCATTAGGGGGAGTATAAAACATAGGTAGGCGTACTAGACATTGAATATGTTGCAAAATTTTCCAATCAATCAACCCCCTGATTCACTAATCTTCAAACATAAATGAATCTATACTCTTTAAAAGGCTTGACTACTTCCCTACACCACAACATATTGCTTTCCAGCTTCATGATGTACTACTTGTTCTCTAGTTAAGGAGATGATTTATTATATTCATATCCCCTTAGCAAATGTTTGAATAAATCTAGATTGATTCAAGTGTATTATCTATTTTCACAAAGTTGGAGTTTTGTTAATAAACTTTAAAATTGTCGACTTTAAAGAAGTTGGTATTTTTTAATAGACCCCAAAACTATAAATGCTCATGAACTTTGTATTTATTAATAGACCCTAGAACTATTTATTTTTCATGAAATAAGTATTTTTAAATGCTCCAAAATTGTCGAATTTCTTCAAGTTGTCCTTTTTTTTTTCCCCTAAAATTGTCAAATTTCACAAAGTTGTTTTATTTTTTATGAACCCCAAAATTGTCAAATTTCACATCAACTATACTTATAAAACCAAAAATTGGTGTAGCCATCAATGCTATGAGTTTGTCTTTCATTCACATCCCCTAAAAACTTAAAGATGGTTACCATTGTGTTGTATATTTTCAACACATTTTGAAATTATGTATTAACCTTAAGTAATTAATTTTGTTATATATTTCTTAGTAATTAAACATATTCCTATTCACACACACCTAGAAAATTTTCATGCTTCATTTTTAGTTTAGTTATTTAGTGATTGGTTATCCATCAATCCCCCAAAATTATACTTATAAACCCAAAAAAACGGTGCTAGACATCAATGTTCTGAGTTTGTCTTGCATTCACATTTCCTAAAAACTTAAAGAAGGTTACCATTGTGTTGTATATGTTCAACACATTTTGAAATTATGTATTAACTTTAAATAATTAATTTTATTATATATTTCTTAACAACTAAACATATTTCTATCCACACACATCTAGAAAATTTCCATGCTTCATGTTTAGTTTAGTTATTTAGTGATTGTTTATCCATTAAACATTATATATGATTAAAATTGTGTTTCATAGGATACACTTACAACTATTTTTTTACACCATGATTTGTGTAAGATTATATATATATAGAGAGAGTTAGAAATGTCTCTCATTTACAAGGACATCATTTCAACCATTGGTTAAGAAACCACAACCCAGAGACATTTAAGCTGTCAAAATCACCTGAGGATCGTTGACGTAGGTTGCACCAACCCTTAATATGGATGTATTTTTGGGTGTCTCATCCTGACTAAACACGTCATAAGGGAATCAAACTGGGGTCACCTAGCAAATGAAACTCACACCTCCAATTGAGCTAGCGAGAATTGACTTTTTATAGGACATGGGAGTGGACTTTGATCCACTTATGTGTGCACGAGTTAGGAAACTATCTTTAATATGATCTTTCTGGGTGCAACCACACATTCAATCACTACCTCAAGGTGTCCCCATGGCTCCAGGTTAAACAGACCTCATTGGAATTGAATCTTTCCTAAAGGTGAAAAAATCCTCGCTTTTCACCATTGAATCCAACCCTTTTGAATGTGATTGGTATATAATTATAGTTCAAAGATGAAATTATAAACATATTAATACATTAAGTGTTCAAAATCTTTTAATAAATATTATATAAACGATCTAAAGAACAAATAACCATTATATTTGTTTATATAAAATAAAATTGAATGGAATGTAAGATTGAGCCATCATGTCGACTATTATATTATATAAAATTAACCTTGTGTACATTAGAAATAATCATCAATAATAATATTTGTAATTTTGTAGAAATTTAGATTATTAAACATGACGTTGTAATCCATAGATTGCACTAAACTTTCCAATACTGGGGAACAGACATAAAATATATAGTAGGCATAACTATTCTTACTAGTAAACATCATAACAAGAAACTATTAAATTTCATGAAATTGAGAATTTTCTTAAAAATCGCAATATTGTCAAATTCCACAAAATTGGAATTTTTACACATTGAAAAAATGTCAGTGTTTAATACAAATGAGAGCACAACCCATTTGTTGAAATCATGAACATCATGCAACAATATTGGTTTGTCATCTAGTATGCCCAAACCATATTAAATTGTTGTGTACTCTTGAGTAATTATCCAATGCATGTGTCATATTTTGTTAATGAATGATTTTTGGAATTGCAGGACCATAGAAGAATCTTGTGTATATTGTAGCATGTTTTCCTACAATTTCTTTTCTCTTGCTATTAAATATCACTCTTTACTTTTCAAACATTTAGGGGGCACGGTCTCAAAGATTTAGTGAACTCATGACAAATTCCTTTTAGCATTTTGATCCATTATTTTCATATTGCTTCTTGCATGTACAAAATATCTAACTTGTCTAAACAAAAATGTAGAAGAAATGTTTTCATATGCACACAAATTTTGGAATATCTTAGTAAGTGGAAATTTACCCATGTATCAATAATAGTTAGAAAAGAAAAAAATAAATGAAGTGATTTACTTAAGTTGTAACCCAAATTCATAATGTTTAATGAATGTGACTCCCCTATATTGACATCATTCAATGGAAATGAAAAATAGGGTTAGCAAATGGTTTCAAGGAACTTGTATATGCATAAGTGTTATCATAATATTGAATGGTATGTAATGTTTGGAATTTGTAATTATATATATGTGTGTGTGTGTGTGTGATGAGAATGACAAAAATATGAAGGAGATAGGAGAAATGAGGACTATTATTGATGTCCATGAGAACATTCTACAGAAGAAAGATAAGAGATTGAGAAATATTTGATAATGATCATGAAATAAAGGTTAGAGGTTTTAATAGAAACCAAGCAAATAAGAAGGCCTAAGAGGATGGATTATGAAGATAGATATGATTTTTGAAGAAACATTAGATGAATTATAAGGAAGACCTCAAAAAATTGAAGATCTTGAGAGAAATAAGAAAAACCCTAAAGAAGGAAATTTGGTTATTATTACAAAAGAAGTGAATCTTGCAAAAGATGAGAAATCTCTTCAAGAGATTAACAAAGTTGACTATCCCATGGAAAACTTTTTGTCAAATAACATGATAGAATGTTTACCTAAAGAAGAAACTAATACTGAATTTGTGCAGGAAATACCATGGGGAATGGTTGCAAAAGGTTGAAAGTTGGTGCCATTATCATAGTCACATAAGACTTAGGGTACATAAGTGAACCCATTGAGTACCCATCCTCATTAGCATCAAATTCAAGGAATTAGAGAAGAAATGTGTGTAAGAAAATTAATAAATTTTATTATTTGATAGGGAATAAGTGTCAAGATTCCCCTTGTTACCACTTTAAATGGCATGGAAAATTTTGGGGTCTTTTTCATTGAAATTAATGATTTGAATGAGTGGAAAAAAGAATTGGCTAGAGACAAAACATGATGGGTTGAAAAAACACCAAGAGCATGAACTAATTAGGGATCAAGATGACTACAACACTAATTATGATCGATTTACTTAACAATACATTAATGGTCAACTATGGATGCATTATTAATTGACTACATCGATCACTGCTTGGAAAAATTATGTTAGTGATTGATGATTGATCCTTAATGAAGGATGGTCAGAGAATAATTGAACGACCAAGAGTTTGAGTTCGACAAGAGCATTGGTCGACTAGGCTATTGAATAATTTGGGTCAATTGATGTACACATCTTAATGAAAAGCATTGTGCTTCAAGGAATGAGGTGGATATTTCTACAATATTGAGGTTTGAGAGAATGCATATTGATCTTGACTTATTAAAATAGTTAGAATCAATGGTTACTTTTATGAATTTCAAGTGCATCAAAACATAAGGTCGGGTTGAGGTTTGAAGTAATCCTTGGAGTTGGTTTTGAGGAACAATTTAGTTATTTGTTTAATGATGGGGGGTATGAACATCTCTAGCGTTGTCAAGATGATAGATTCAAGCGACATTGCAAATGTATAAATAGGGAAGGCAAGTCTTTCCAGTGGGTGGAATTATGAACATAAATTCATGTGATGAACTATTTCATAGGAGGTTGGAGTGCCATGTAGCTACAATTGTACCTCTCACCTTTCTTTCTTTCTTCCTTTTCAAATCAAGATGTTATGTAATGTTGCAATTAGATTTTGTTTTGTGAACCAAGTTATCTTTTCTTTTCATGTGGACCTTTCTCACTCCCTTGTTCAGGTTTGAGTTGAGAAAAGAGTAGGAACGTGACTTATTGGTATTCCTTTGTTATTTTATTGTAATATTTGAGAATCATAGATTTTTTTTATCATACTTTCTTTGTTTCTAAGATTTTTATCAATAACATAATTGGATTTTCTACTTACATGGTTCATAGATTACTTAAGGTTGTATAATGACAATGATTCATTCATATTCGTTTAATTTATCTTTCACATAACATCCGTGTTGATTTAATTAACAAGTTTAATCTTGTAGTTAGATGATCCTATTAGTATTCTCCATCACCAATTTAGGACCTTGTATGCAAATTAAGACTCCATGACCCAAAGGGTAGCAACCAATTGTTGGAATTATTGTTATTGATGTCAAAGGATTAATGATGTCATTAATGTCATATTATGACATCAAAATACACAAAACATTTCATATATATATATATGTGTGTGTGTGTGTGTGTGTGTGTGTTTGGAACTATATTAAAAAATGGGTGCATGTGAAAAAGTAAAAAGTGAAATGGTGGTTTCAATTGGGGTATTTTTCCATGGTATTTGGGTTATTTGCACATGGTATTGGGAATTAATTATTTAATGAATGGACATGTTCTTTCATGAAGGGTTATGAAAAAGTATAAAAAGAGACAATATTGATAGGAAGTGTGTGTGTGCAAGATGTTGATCCAAATCTTTATCTTAGCTAGTTAACAGTTTAATTACTTAATGAAGTATGAAAACCAAGATAGAAGAAATACACAATACGAGACTATAAGCTATAATGAGCAACAAAAGGATGAAATAAAATAAAACAATGTGATAACGAAGTTCACCTGATATGGGCTATGTCTTTGGGTTCACTTCCAATGGGGATGGCCTCTTTGATTAATAATGCAAAATTGGCTAGATTACATCAAAACTTCAACTTCTTAAGTGAGATTTCAATTCTGCTGCTCAGATACCAACAAGCTCATCACCATAAAATTCCTCACTAAAATTGTGAATTTTGACTATAAACATGCCTATGTTCTGAGCAAGGTCTCTGGATCTATGTAGGCTCTCTCTGTCTCAAAATTCATGCCAAGGAAAATCATACAACATTAATGATTGTAATCTATCTTGATCCAAGTGTCAAATTTTTTCCATTTCTTCCCTATTTGACGAAATGTGGCTTCAACAAAATAAACTCTCACACTTCCGAACAAAAACCATGCTTTGGCGTATTAGTAAAGGACTTGGTGATAGCACCTTTGGGATCCAACCAACCCGGGAACGAATCCACAGAGGTTTGGATTGTTTTGATATATAATATATATTGAAATCAAAACCATAGTTATTAGACCATTCATTGAGCAATGATGAATCAACGCATTGGCAAGTGGATATGTGTGAAGGTGTAAATGGTTGGGGAGGTCCTAGGGTCAAGCCTACAGGCCTCCCATATATGGAATTTCCATTACATTGGAATTAACTATAGATTATTTGGCTTTATCTCCCAATAATTATCATTGGCTTGTTGGTTAGTCATTGTAATTACATCCCAAAGGTCAGGGGTTCAAATCCCCCAACCAATCCTTTGCCAATTTTGAATTGGAAACTTCTTGGCCATTTTGAGGCTGCCACATGGCAGCCTCTGATTGGATTTCACCACATCACCTACCAACTATGCTAACTTCACCTACCAACTGGGTGTTTCCATGTCACCTACCTATGCCACATGTGATGCAGGAGCATCTCTCCACCTCAGCACACGCCAACTAATTAACACGTGTGGTGCACATTCAAGGAAGGAGAAGTGTCAGCCTCTCATTTTTGCCTCAAGAATCCAAGATGAGATCCAGGCATTAATTGGCGACAAGTTGGAAGAGCCAAATCGTGCTTTCGCACAAAATGGAGATAAGGTCGTCATTAATAGGCTGACGACGAAATAGATCTACATACGATTTGGAGCATAATAGCCATCATTGTAATTTTCCCTTTCGATAGGCAGTAGGGATGGTGATTTGACACCACCAATGTATCTTGCAAGGGGAGCTCATTTGAGCCCCTCTTGTATAAATTTTTGTATTATTTTAAAGTAGAGGTTAGATGATAAGAGGAGAGATGATAAGGGGTTAGCTAGGGTAGATTTAGCTCAGGGGAGAAACATAGAGAGACGAGACTTAGTAACAAATCAGACTCCGCCATTGTAATTTGGCATTCTACCATTAATAGAAAATGACAGTTTTTCCTGTTTTACATTTCTGTTCAATGGAGGTTGTGTTATGAATGTCTTTTACATGCATTGGAATTGTAGATGAATGCTAGAAATTGTCTATAGGGATAGGGATACGGTTTTCTATTCGAGTGTGTGTTGAGTTAAGTCTGGTTCTCTAGGCTAAGTGCAAGGAGTGCGCGACAGAGAGAGGAATCTCTATGAGCCGACACAAGGAGTGTGTGTCTGAACTCAGCGAAGTCAGAAGAGAAGTTTCCAGGAGGGCATACCAGCTTGATTTACAGACTTAGGGAGAAATTTCAAGGCGGTTAAGTTCCTTGAAAATAAATATTGTGTGGAGAGAAGCACAGTCTAGAGTCACTGAACACTATGGAATACTCTGCCAGGAGGGCATCAAGCTTGTGTGAGAATTCATAGGAGAAACACAACTAAAGGTGTTGAAGAATCCCAGAATTGCTAAACATTCTGATGAAGGAAGGCTTTGCAAGAAGTGCGTCGACAAAGGAAAGGAGATGCCCTAAACCTTTCCATAAGGCCAAGGGAAAAGCCATCGAAGAGTTGAGCCAAGCGCAAGGAGTGCGCCTAAGGTGTCAAGAGCTCACCTTATAAGCTTAGGAGGAAGGGTGAGAAGTTTCCAAGAGGGCACGAGAAACTCGCAGAGGAACTTGGAACCTTGGAGGTTTTCAAGCCGAGCAAAATTGCAGGAGAGCTGCACAGATTTCTGCAAGGAGTGCAGGAAGCCTTCAAGAACAGCCTAAGTCTCGAAAATTGAAATCGCGCTAAGTGTGCAAAGGAGTTGAGGACTTGCTGAAGTCCCAAAGACGGAGAAGTAATCCATCTCCAAGGAGGAGACAGGTGGAATAATATCGAGAGGTTCGGGAGAAGGAACTTCGAAAGGTTTGTGGAAGAAAACAAGGATCTTTGTGAAGTCGCGAAGAGCAATTTCAAATCCAGTCCGTTGGATCTGGAAGGACAAGTGGAAAAGGATCAACGCATCGATGATTCGCCATCGGGAGAAGAAGAGTTTGGAGAGGAGAAGACCCACAAAGTCCGAACTTGGGATTCACAAAAGGAACGAGGATCGTAGATCGGGTCCAGGAGTATTTCCCGATTCGAAAATCGGGGAAGAGAGGAAGATGTTCATGAAAGTCTTGAAGTGAGGAGTCGCGAAAGGAGTTGGCCCATGGTCGTAGGCCATTGTCACATCAATGGAAGAGCCTAGCACCAAAATTTAAGGTCATCGGTGCAAGAGATGAAATCACTAAGGAGAGGGTCCACAGGTGCCACATTGCAGGTGCTGAGGAAGTAAAAAAGGGCATGTGTCAAGTTGAATCGGTTCCATCAGGAGCCCGATGAACCATTCGATTCGACTACTTGAACGATCCTAGACCGAGAGGTCGTGCAACCCCAAAGTGTAATGTCCCTAAGGCCGAGCCCTGTTGTAAACCATGTTTTGAAGGAATTGTAATTATGTTTTATAGGGTGGTGAGCCAAGTTTTTATAAGCTGGAGGCTTATGTGTTGTCAGGCCAGGGAGCCTGCTGTTGTATATGTAATCACACAAAACAATTAATAAAACATAAACACCGCCATGTGCAGACCAATCACGATGAATGAGTGAAGGGGGACTGAGCATCCATAGAGTGGGCAAGGAATTAGGGGCTGGAAGGTGGGAAAAGGGGCTAAGTGTTGATCCTAGGGGGCTTAAGCCTGGGAATAATATTTTAATATTATTCCAAAAGAACATGTGCATTTATGTTTTATCCTAAGTTTTGGCAAGAGAGGATGTACAAGGGTGATGCGTGCTGGTGGAACACATGCAATTCCAAGGGTGACAAGTGTCAGCCCTGGTGCATGCAAATAAAACGACTAGGAGGAGCCGTGAGAGGGATTCTCCTCCATTCTACCTGGCGGTCTGAAGGTGAACGATCAGACCTCTGCAAAAGAATACCCTGGTGCATCCCTGAAAGCCGAAAAGCCTGGGTTGACTTCTGAGATAGCCGGTACAATCCCTGTCTGAACAGTTCGAACCTGTGTTGACCCTGCATGGATTGTTTGTCAGGCATCCTCGACAACCAAAGAGTGAGTCCATTCTATGCTGGCGGATTGGGAAATATAAGTGAACAGCCATTGTTGAACTTGTTGGGAAGCCCGTGTCTATTTTCCCCTTGAGTTGTTGTGATCACGCAGTGCTGGACTGCGTGAGGTCTTGTTGGCCAGTGGTGCAACGCTCTCTCCAGGTGAGAGAGGTGATTGAGGTTGGAAGAACAGGTTGTTGGCCTGTGAGCGATTCTCTCCAGGTGAGAGAGTGCGCGAAGGAAGGAGAGGACTCCTAGAAGGAACCATGTAGCTGCCACAGAGCTCGGAGACTTCCGGTCCGGCCTGTTCCTGTAACCCAAGGCAAGGGAGATTAGCAGTCGAAGGACTGTCCAGGTGACAGAGAAGGTGTATTATCCTGGGGTGGAACATGCATGTGGGGAATGAGGGTCTGTGGGCAGTGAGCGTGGGAGGTTTCTTGGAAAGAATCCCTTCCTTGTGGTTGTGTGTTGTTTTCCCTGTAACCTCAGCCTAGCCTATGATTCCTTGTCTTGGGGTGGAGCTTAGTCCTAGCTTGGGGCTGACCCACTGTTGAGCTGATGAGCAGTGCGGTCTAAGGCTGGGAGGTTCGTGGAAGGCCTGCACTTGGTTGGTGGATTCTACCACTGTTTTACAGATAAGTACCAGATGCTGCTGTAATTATGCTTTGTATCTCTGTGTATTATAATTATCATGCATTCTACTATGCATTTGGATTAATGTATTTGCCATGGATTATTTATGTTAAAAATGATTCTTATGCTTACTCTAAGATTAAATGTATTTCTTTGCTTAAATGCATGCGATTAATTATGAATGAGAATGTGTTATTCCGCGTAGTAACACCTACACGGTAGCCAAGGTGTGCTACTGTTATTCTGGGTTATCTACCAAGTGGTGTTATAGTAACCTTGGTAGCTGAGTGAAAGGGGTGTTACACAAAGGAAGGGGTGGGGACTGCACCAACATGTCACCTACTTGACTTGTTACGTAAGCATGTACAGACTGCCACACTAAAACTGTATGGATTCCACATCGACTTGTACAGACTAGCACATCATCAATGTACGGATGCCACATCAGTGTGTATGTAATTCCATGTGTCCTCCTATGGGAGTGCCATGTGTATCCTTTATCATTCCCTTTTTCCATGTTTGGAAAAAACTTTAGAACACGATATCTTCTTCATATAGAGTCTGTTTGATTCCGTTCAAGCGACGACATAAATTTCTCGTTAAGCTCTTCACAATGGCGATGTTTGCATCGAGTTTTGAGACCTTTAAATTTTGAGGCATTTTGGATCCTCCTGGATCAATTCTCCCCACTGAGAATATTTTGGACCACCAAAAGGTTTTCATTCAGACACTAAGTGAGGGTAAAGCCTCCCCACTTGATCTATATATGTCGCCATAATTGGACCATTATAACAAACTGGACACCAAGGATGAAAGCTGAAATAATGTTGCTAACATAATCAATCATTCTCATTCTTTCACAACTACTTGCATTCAACATTTCCACTACTAACCATGCACAACACATCAATAGCAATATTAAACACAAAGATGCTACTAAAAATGAATTAACAACTCTCCTATACATAGATTCTACTGAAAATGAATTAACAACTCTCCTATTCAGAGATTGTCGGAAGAACCACAGTGTTAATGACATCATGTCGTCGACATTTCRGATCCATAACAGGATCCATCATCAGGACAAAAAAGTCTGAGAAAAATAGTATGAGAAGAGCCTTTCTTAAATAGYAATGAGGCGGGTGAAAAAACCTACGGTTGGCTAAGTGAAACCCTTGTTTTTAGGAGAAATTTAGGGTTGACCAGAGGTTTTAGTAAAAATATATTAATTTTATGTTGATTAAGGGCTAAGTTAAGATTAAATTAATGAGGAAACCCTAGTATTGAGGAAGTTCATATAATATTAGTTTTGTCAATATTAAAGTTAAGTTAATTATAGGTTAAAATAATGAGGTAAACCCTAGGTTTAAGGAAGTTAGTGTTATTAATATTAATCTTAASTTAAGATTAATATTAATAACACTAACTTCCTTAAACCTAGGGTTTACCTCATTATTTTAACCTATAATTAACTTAACTTTAATATTGACAAAACTAATATTATATGAACTTCCTCAATACTAGGGTTTCCTCATTAATTTAATCTTAACTTAGCCCTTAATCAACATAAAATTAATATATTTTTACTAAAACCTCTGGTCAACCCTAAATTTCTCCTAAAAACGAGGGTTTCACTCAGCCAACCGTAGGTTTTTTCACCCGCCTCATTACTATTTAAGAAAGGCTCTTCTCTTACTATTTTTCTYAGACTTTTTTGTCCTGATGATGRATCCTGTTATGGATCCGAAACRTCGATGACATGATGTCATTAACACTGTGGTWCTTTCGACAATCTCTGAACATTTTTCTCACCACAGAAACCTAAATGAACTCTCCTATTCTTCTTAATAGGATCCACGATACTTGCATACAATGAATCCTCATGTGGAAACTTTGGAGAATCATGAAAAACTTCATATCTAGAAACAAAATTAACTATTTCATTATTAAATTCAAGATCACACCCTTCAATTTCTTTTGCAGACATGAGAGACACATTCTTGCTTGCATTCACAATTCTTTTTAGTTGTCCTGTAGTTACAGGAGAAAGATAACTTTTCATGTGATGAGCTCTTACAATATATTTAATTCAATATTTAATGAGATGGTACTTTTTCTCCTCTTTGAATAAAATGGCTTTCCTATCATATAAGTAAGGGTGTCCCAATACAATACCACATATGTCAAGAGGAACCACATCTAGTTCAACCTCATCAACAAATTTAGAAGTGATACCAAATCTAAGTTTACATTGCCTGGTTACTTGTAACTTTGCATTATCACATACCCATCCAAGAGAATAAGGGTTCTTATGAGGTTTTGTTTACAATCCTAGTTTCTTGACAATTGCTTCAGATATCATATTTAATTGGGAACCAGTATAAAAAAGAGTATCAACTTTTGTATGCTTAGTTATCACCCTTATATGAAAAAGCTCGCTTCTCTTCTTTCCAGAATTAGGATATGTAATTGAAGAGCTTGAACTTGCATGAGAAGATAGTATACCTTGCACTCCTACATCTTTGATTTGTGTTCAATCACCTGAATCATACCCCAAACCTTGTTGAACTTTGGAAACAATCTTTCACTTTCCTTTGCCTCCAAACCTTTTAGGCCTTAACTCAAGATGAAACTTCCAACAATGGTCTTCATAATGTCCGCTTTTATCGCAATGAGAGCATGTAGGTTTCACCTCTCCTTTCTTTATTGTAGTTGTCTTTGTTCCCTTTTTGTCCTTGTGTTGAACAGGCTCCATGGAGGAATCATCATTAACATCCTTCTCCCTGGACTCAATATGTGTAGCTTGGACACATACTTCATCAATATTAGTGGGATTAAATAGAGAAATAATATGAAGAATATAGCTATGCAAGGCACCAATTTATTTTAGAATAGTTTCTTGAGAATCTAATGGAATATTTAAATCCAATACTTTCTTCCTAAACTCTTCAGACAAATTTTGGACACATTGCCCTTTTCCTTGTCTAAAATTCTTCCATTCCATGATTTCTTCTGTGTATATCCTAGAGGATATAATTGTTTCTTTAATGCATAAGTGAATTTAGACCAAGATGAAAGAATATTACCATTCTCTTTAATACCTTTTTGAAGTTTTTTTTCCCACCAAATCAACGTTACCCTCAAGGCAAAGAGAGGCCAACTAGATCTTTACCTCTTCTTCATAAATTTGTTTAATGAGACAATAAAATTCTATATGTTGAATCCAATTATCTAATCTCTCTGCATTAAGATTGCCATTATACATGAGTAAGTCAAGTTTGACATCCAACTTCAACAATGGATTCTTGGGAGAAATCTTCTTATGAGGAGATGGAGATCGAAACAAAGAAGGATATTGAGAAGGGTGTAGAGAAGGAGGAGAAGAAGGAGGTGAAGTAGGAGGAGATGTATTTTTTGAAGGATGATCATCTTCATTCTTGACTTGACTTGTGCCTTCTCCTCTTCATTGTCCTCCTTCATTGTAAATTGTTGAAATACATCTTATTTCAATATACCACTTAGAATAAATTAGATTCCAGCCTCCTATAAATATCTAACAGCCATACCACTGTTGTTTATGAGATGAAATACTATTAACCAAGTTCCTAAATAAAATAGCAGCGGAAATAAATTATATATCAGCAGGCTGTCACCCTCATTTAGCACAAAAATATGTGCAATACCACTTGAAAAATGCAGAGAAAATTAGGGACAGATTTGAGGATAAAAAGATCTTCATTCTGCTCAAGGAAAATATGAGTTTATACAACAACAATAAGCATCAACATTACAACACAGAATATCTCTTATTTCAACAAGTCATCCTTCAATACAAACTGTACTAGACTATAACTAGGAAAGATTGCCTCAAATGTACGACCAATACGGCCCAAAACAACTAGTAAACCTTCACAAACAATCACATAAATGTATAGAAATTTGTGCCAAGAGAATCGGTACGAAACATAACAGAAAACTTTAGCAAAATAACATAGAAAATCGTGCCACTCTTGTTGTATACTCACAACCTCTATTTCTGTGCCTCCTCTTGCTGTACGACCAACAAAACAATGCTGTACGACCTCTACTGTAGCTGTTGTATGAACTGTTGAATGTTGCAAATGATCCTTGGACTGCGTGTCAAGTCCCTCTTGCTGTAGCTCTTTCCTCAAGAAAATAAATCCTCCTTGGGACACGTGCCCCTTCACCTTCCCTCAATCTCTCCTCAAAAGTGCACCCTCCTTCTCCTAATGAGCTACCTTTAAGCAATTTCGAATTATAACTCCTCTAACCCTTGATCTCCCTTAAGTGACTCTTCACTTACCCTTGAGATCAATGGTCGTGACTTAATCATTCGTTGAGGTCACTTAAGTTAATAAAGTGACCCATAACATAATAAAGTCACTTTTACATTTCAAAATTAAAAGACTCAACTTTATAAAATCACTTTATAAAGTCACTAGGAGAAAATTTTCTTGGTCACTTACACATGTTGAGCGCTACTAATGCAAAAGTTCCTCCAAGCTACCAAATCTCAACACTCCCTCTTATCGAGAGAGGTACTTCTGGTATCACCACCAGAATTTGTCTCTATCTCATCAACTTCCATAGCTTCTCCCTCTTTACTAGAAGTATCTGCTCCCTCTGAACATGAAGCCACTACTCCCACTGCAATGGAAGCCTCTTCTGCTACCTTTGCTGTACCACGAACTGAAGACATGCTTCTAGGAGACTGCACACTCTCCTAAGAATCCATTTGTGTCGACTCATGCCTGTTGAGTCCCTTGAGAGTCTTGGAAGAGGACTGAGTCCCCGGTATCAACTCTCTCTCTCGTGATACCTTTAAACTCTATGACACAGAATCTTAGTCCATAAATCCAATGGACCCCAACACAGGTCTACCCAACAACATGTACAAGCCCTTATACTTGACACCAAACATCACTGTTGTGTCAACAGTTTCTCCCACAGGATATAAAAACACATGTCCACCGTAGAAGACAACTCCAAATCCACTCTCATCCAAAGATGACACTAAGAGAAAATTTACTGTCAACTCTGGAATATATAACACCTCGCCAACCTCCAGAATGTCTCTTGACTCTATTTGGAATCTCACCCTTCCAACCCCCTTTATTGCAAGTTGTGGGTTGGCTCCACAATTCACTCTACAGTCTGAGTCTATCTCTGTAAGATTGAGGAAAACTGACCTCAACCCAATCATGTGCCGAGAGGCTCCACTATCCACAAACCAAGATTCAATGTCCTCGAACGCTAGGCATCCACTACCCACAAGACCAGTCATGAGAGAGAACTCCTTATCATATCTCTCAGCAAACTCTACAAATTCTGCTGAATCTGACACCTCTGGTTTCGATTTCTTCTTTTTCTTGTTCAAACATTGAATATCATAGTGGCTAGTCTTGTGACATGCAAAGCATTTCACTTTTCTCATGTCCCTCTTCTTGTCATTTCCCTTTTCCATAAGAGAAATGTTCTTGTCGTTTGCACCATCCAATGCCTTTTCTTGAGACCCCTCCCAGATCTCCTTCTGCATAAAATCATCCCAAAGTCTTCTCTAGTCAGGGAGAATCTCTCTCCCCACCAAACACTTGATGAAAACCTCCCACTTCTTGGTGAAGCCTTTGAGGGCTATCCGCACCAACTCTGACTTAGGAATGAATTCTCCAACAAATGCCAACTCATCCTTTACCTGTGCAACCCAGGTGAGGTAGGTGGCCACACTCTCTCCTTTGACCATCCTAGCTCCATGGAGATTGTCCTGGAGAGCCATTTTCCAGTTCTCGTTCTTAGCCTTATACAAGCCTTTCAGTGCAAACCACATTTAATTGGTTGTCTTCTTCTCAGCCAAGTGTGGAATAAGGTGGTCTTTCACCCCGTCCAAGATGATACTCTAAGTCCTGGCTTCCCTCACTTCATGAACATCAAGAGCTATGGGATCTGAAGCAGGTACATGCACAATGGTGTTCGCAAACGACCACAATTTGTTCTCCTTGAGAACAATGCTGATTCTAACCTTCCATTGCAAGTAGTTGGAGACCCCCTCCAATCTATCTTCAAATCTGATGCTGGAAGTCATCTTTGTCCACTTGACAAAGAACCTTTTCTTCCTTCTTCAAGCAAATGTACCAGCAAATCACTTGCTTTCCCAAGTGACAAAGTTTCCCACTAAAATTCAGAGCCCTAGCTCTGATACCATGTTGAAATACATCTTATTTCAGTATACCACTTAGAATAAATTATATTTCAGACTCTTATAAATATCTAACAACCATACCATTGTTTTTTATGAGCTTAAATACTATTAACCAAGTTCTGAAATAAAATAGTAGCGGAAATAAATTATATATCAGCAGGCTGTAACCCTCATTTGGCACAAAAATATGTGCAATACAACTTGAAAAATGCAGAGAAAATTAGGGACAGATTTGAGGATAAAAGGATCTTTATTCTTCTCAAGGAAAATGTGAGTTAATACAACAACAATAAGCATCAACATTACAACACAAAATATCTCTTATTTCAGCAAGTCATCCTTCAATACAAACTGTACTAGATTGTAACTAGGGCAGATTGCCTCAACTGTATGACCGGTACGACCCATAAAAACTAGTAAACCTCCACAAACAATCAAATAAATGTATAAAAACTTGTGCCAAGAGAATCGGTACGAAACAAAACAAAAAACTTCAGCAAACTAGCATAGAAAATCGTGTCACTCTTGTTGTATACTCATAGCCTCGATTTCTGTGCCTCCTCTTGCTGTACAACCAAAAAAACACTGTTGTATGATCTCTACTGTAGCTGTTGTATGGATTGTTGAATGCTGCAAATGATCCTTGGAATGCGTGCCAATCCCTCTACTAGGGATGCATGTCAAGTCCCTCTTGTTGTATCTCTTTCCTCAAGAAAATAAATCCTCCTTGGGATGCATGCCCCTTCACCTTCCCTCAAGCTCTCCTCAAAAGTGCGCCCTCCTTCTCCTAATGAGCTGCCTTTAAGCAATTTCGAATTGTAACTCCTCTAATCCTTGATCTCCCTTAAGTGACTCTTCAATTACCCTTGAGATCAATGGTCACGACTTAATCATTCGTTGAGGTCACTTAAGTTAATAAAGTGACCCATAATATCATAAAGTCACTTTTACGAAATTAAAAGACTCAAATTTATAAAATCACTTTATAAAGTCACTAGGAGAAAATTTGCTTGGTCACTTCCACATACTGAGCGTTTCCAATGCAGAAGTACCTCCAATCTACCAAATCTCAACATAAATCTCTTCCACCATTTCCTTCAGCAAAGAAAATTCCTCAAAGAAATCCTCTTCAGAGTTAAAAGGATTTGTATTTCTTGGTGTGGCCATATCTCCTCTTTGAGTGCTTCTCCTTGCACCAATTTAGGGATTATAATCCTCAATTTTTCCTTCTCCGTTCTTGATTCTAGACCTGGAAAGAATCCATACTCACAAACCACATCAAACTAGCTATCTAGCTCTGATACCAACTTGATTTATATTTTTAACTTAGGTATTTAATGGTTTAATTAATTAATGAAGTATGCAAATCAAGACAAAAGAAATACACAATACAAGACTATAATCTATAATAAGCAGCAAAAGGATGAAAGAAAAGACAACAATGTAATAACGAAGTTCGCCCGATGTGGGCTACGTCTCTGAGTCCGCTTCCAATGGGAATAACCTCTTTGATTAATAATGTAAAATTGGATAGATTACATCAACACTTCAACTCCTGAAGTGAGCTCTCAATTTTGTTGCTTAGATCCCAACAAGCTCACCACCATTAGATTCCTCACTAAAAATCATGAATTTTGCTTGTAAACATGCCTATGTTATGAGCAAGGCCTCTAGACCTATGTAGAATCTCTCTGTCTTGAAATCGGTGCCAAGGAAAATTGTACAACATTAATGAATTTACTTTGTCTCGATCCATGTGAAAAAGTTCGACCCTTTCTTCCCTATCCGATGAAATGCAACTTCAACACAATGAAATTTCGCACTTTTGAACAAAAACCATGCTTTGGCATATTGGTAAAGGACTTGGTGATAGTACCTTTGGGATCCATCCAACCCAGGATCGAATCCATGAAGGTTTGAATTGTTTTGATATATAATATATATTTAAATCAAAACCATATTTATTGGACCATTCCCCAAGCAACGATGAATCAACGCGTTGGAAAGTGGATATGTGTGAAGGCATAAATGGTTGGGGAGGTCCCGGGGTCGACCCTACGAGCCTCCCATATATGGAACTTCCATTACATTGGAATTAACTATAGATTATTTGGCGTTATCTCCCAATCATTACTGTTGTCTTTTTGGTTAGCTGTTGCAATTACATCCCGAAGGTTGGGGGTTCGAATTCCCCGACTTGTCCTTTGCCAATTTTGAATTGCAAACTTCTTGGCCATTCCAAGGCTGCCACGTGGAAACCTCTGATTGGACTTCACCACATCACCTACCAATTGTTCCTACATCACCTGCCAACTGGGTGCCACCACGTCACATGTCCTCTGCCACATGTCACTTGCTTGACTTGCTACGTCAACATGTACAAACTGCCATGTCAACACTGTACGAATGCCACGTCGGCTTGTACAAACTTCCATGTCAACATTGTATGGATGCCACATCATCTTGTACAGACTACCATGTGTCATTCTTTGGGAGTGTCACGTGTCACCTCTATCCTTCCTTTTTTCCTTGTTTGGAAAAAACTTCGGAACACGATATCCTCTTCATACAAAGTCCTTTGATCTCGTTCAAGCGACAATGAAAATCTCTCATCGAGCTATTCATGATGGTGATGCTTGCATAAAGTTTTGAGACCTTTAAATTTTGAGGCATTTTAGATCCTCCTGGATCAGATGTAGTAACATTTGAAGAAGTAGATGAACAAAGATTGAATATCATTCCAAAAGTGAAGAGTTGCAAAATCAGTTTCAGGTCACCTTGGAATTTTTGCGATAGATTTTTTCTAGGATGTTTTAGACCTTGAAATTTTGAATAGATGGAGGAGAGATCTTGGTGTACACATGGTGAAAATTTTAGATGTTCGTTCGCTATACTTTCAGAGATATTCCCTATGGAAGTTAGGGTTCTTGAATTGTCCTAATATTAGTTTCAAATAGGTCATCTTGGAACTTTCACTATAACTTATTGTTTTGGATGTTTCAGACCTTGAAATTTTGACAAGACGGAGGTGTGAGTTTGGTGTACATGTGGTAAAAAATTTAGATGTCGGTTCACTATAATTTTGGATATATGCCTTGTGGAAGTTAAGGTTCCTGAATTCTCTTGAAATGAGTTTCAAACATGCCATTTTAGAATTTTCACTATAAAGTATTTTATGTGACTCTTAAGAATGTGAAATTCTTATAGAACAAAGGAGACATATAGAAGTACCTCAGGTAAAAATTTCAGATGTTGGTTCGTTGTACTTTTGAAGATATGATTTGTGGAAGTTAGGGCTTCAAAATGGTCTTGAGATTAGTTTCAAATAGGTTAGTTTGACATTTTCACTATAAATTATTTTCTGGGACTCTTCTGTTGATCCTCAAATGTGCTAAGTCATTTTTAAAATCTCTCTTGCACATCCTTTTACATACTTAGAATTTTTCGCGTCCCTCGCGGGTTCACAACACATATTTTTCTTAGTCCAAAGTTTCGCCACCTCCAAAACACACCATCACATTCTACCACCATCATTTTTCACCTATACTTAGTTTATTTATTAAATATCTCATCATGGTTCTAAGGTGTTTTATCGATTCACTTGTATATCGATGTGAACCCTCTGTCTGATTGATTCTCCATACTTAGTAAAATTCTTGTAATCTACCGTGCTCCACAGGATGTTATGATTCTTATTCACTATAGCTTTCACCCTCGTGAACCCATGACATCGAGACACTCCTTTCCCTTTATCAATTCATATCCCTGACTCCGCCAACCCGATTTAGTTTTCATACTCAGTCTGATTCTTGAGTTTTCACTGTGGGTCCATGATGATATTATTATTGCTCCATATACCCCCGATCCCAATTAATATGATCCATTATCATACTTGGTTTGTTTTTTGAAATATCACCACGGGTCCCTAGGTATATGATGATTTCATATCTTCTCTACACACTCCTGATTTCGCTTCCCCCATCATTCACCATGTTGATCGTTCATTGCCCCACAAAAACATATGTCTCATCTTGTCACATTCTCCAATGAAAATTTAATGCAAATCTCATGGAGAAAACACATGGTTTAAGTATTAAAATTTCATTATTAATGACGATCTTCTCGAGACAATCCTCCATTATTTTGAATTTAATCCTCTTTAACAACCCATTGAACTAAGAGTCCCAAAATATTTTATGATAAAAAGGGTATTACTTTGGTAATAACGTATTGAAAAGAGATGTATGCTAATTCACCAACTTCATAAAGTATGAAAACTAGAAGAAAATAAAATTTATGTGTAGACACCATCAAATCATTTGGATAGGAAGATCAAAGATTCCAGTGGTCATGATCATACAGGTATTATTCGTTATTACCGCCTCTGAAGAGGAATGTGAACCAAATGTGGATGCAAGGGATTTCTCAAGCAAGTTGTTGGACACACCGACCACACTGAGAGGGGGGGTGAATTAATGTAGGGCTCTTTTTCAACTTTCCTTCACAAAAATGCCTTAGTTAGCAATCACCATTTACTCATCACTTATTACTATCATTTATAACCAGTTGTATGTGAACATATACCAACAACAAATAACAACAACATATATCATCAATAAGACATCACCATAAAGAACACAAGATGTATGTATAATTTTATTTTTATTATGGACTACAATCCTTGGGTTTATCGACAACAACTAAATAGAGTATCAACTCCACAAGACCACCAACTCTACAATGCAAGACTCAGCTTACACAACTCAACACCAACTAAGAAGAGGATTCAATCCTCAATAGATACCAATCTGTCAACAGGTACATGACTTGTCAGTAGTGCAACACGCATATGTACGTTCCCTACCAATAGTGCAACCCAAGTATGTATGCGGTCTAGCTCACAACAACCTATGTATGCCTCCTTAACAACTAGGGTTTTCCTGTCCTTGGAAAACTTAGATTCTCTGCATCCTTCTATCACATCCCCTTTCGCCTTTCATTGTCCAATCTATACCATAACCAATCACAACACATCTATGCTCTCCAACAACTTACTCATGCTCCTCAGCCATACAATATGAATGTTACTCAATCATGTATAAGTAACCACTATAACAATCATATTAGTACTGAAACATAATAGTGTTGCTCACTCTATCATTCAACCAACATAAACTATATCAGAACAACCATACCAAGAATGCCTTAAGAATTCAACATACAATAAGCAAGAGTATCCATCAAGACAACTATGTAACCATACTCGAACTTCTATGGCATATCTGAGCTCATAGAATGCAGATCTGGAACTTACTTCAAACTTCAGGAACCTAGCACCAACTCACACTCAAGTCTCCATGACTCTCTCCAAATGTACTCACTCTGATCTCCTTCATCCCATGTGTGTACACGCCTTGCATCACCATAGCCAGCGTATGTACGCACTCTGGCTCATTGCAACCCACGTGCTCCTTCATAAACTAGGGTTTCTGAACTTCCAAAACTTTCGTCATCAAGATCTCATACTTACGGAAACTTTGATGCATCCAGGAGAAATTGCAATCACTCTCTTACTCATAATAGATATTCAATATATTCTCAAGAGAGATATATTTACAAGAGATGGCATGACAAGCACTATCCATCTATGATAGTTTCACTGAAAAATTCACTAATCTTCATCTCATTATTCCACAATTAATCATGGGTTCTCTAACCATACTTCTAGGATAACTCAACCACAAAGTGTCTTCCCATGAGTGATTTCACCATAAGGGGACTACTTTAGAGTTCATCCATTTGTACTTCCTATCAACCATGACAAGACAATAATGAGTCATCTTTACATCAATCCAACTGGAATAACTCATGACAATACATCATTATGACATTGTCCCTTTGTCATTGATTCTATGCATGACCACATGATCCAACGATCAACACATTAATGCATCCATCCATCTATGCATCATATATCAATGACAACACATCGATCCATCTTCATCTATGCATGACATCATTTATGCATCATATATCAATGACAACACATTGATCCATCTTCATCTATGCATGACACCATTTATGCATCATATATCAATGACAACACATTGATCCATCTTCATCTATGCATGAAATCATTTATGCATCATATATCAATTACAACACATTGATCCATCTTCATCTATGCATGACTTCATTTATCAATGAATTCACTTGACATCCATTCATTTACAACAATGACAATACTTACTTCTTCAATATACTATGAAAAGACATTGTTCCTTTGACATCAATGACAACATGATCCAACAATCTTCCCCTTTGGCATTGATGGCAATACCAACATTGATGTCAACACCAATCATTTATGGAAACATGTATACATGGCATTGTTCTTCATCAATGGTTATCTCAATCACATCAATGTGATTATATCTCCCCCTTTGACATCAATGGCAAAGGGTAGTTCTCTCCTTGGGGCTGCTCCCCCTGCCTGGATGCCTTTGATCTTCCTCTGAATAATCTCTTCTCTTTTGAACAAGGGACATCACTCTGATATAATGTTGAAGACATATCGCTCATGCTCCCCCTGTGACCATCGCTCCCCTTGGAACCATGCCTCTGTGCTATTTCTCCAAGTATTTATATTTGCATCTGATAAATATCTCCTCCTAGAATCATGGGAAGAAGAATGACTCCCCCTATGGGTATGTCTCCCCCTATCTTCTCCGCAATATGAACAATATTCTACCACTGCAATATGCTTCTGCTGCAAATGCTACTACTCAACCAGAACATAGATTAACTGCTTCAAGAATGATCCACTCTTCCTTTGATGATCCTTGGACCTATCCATGCATAAAAATCGTTCCATACCATATATCATGAAGAAAAAGATATTTCAACAATGAACAAAAGATCAACCAAGTACATTCTATGCCATATTGTGTGCCAACCATGCACAACATCCATGTACATCAACCATGTACATCATGTGCCATATTGTGTGCCAACCATGCACAACACCTATGTACATCAACCATGTACATCAATACCATACAATATACCATAAGATATCATCAATGGAGTGTATCAACCATATGCCAATAACATGTGCCAACTGTGTATCATCCATATGCTTCTACCAATATGTCAACCATGTGCCTCAAACAAGTGTCATATCACTCATGATATGCCTCTACCATGAATCAAGTACCACAACCATGTATCTCAACCATCAAACATCATAACAAGTGTCTCATCTATATCATCCCATACGTCATGTACCAAAGTATATGCTAAACAAGTAATACCAATGATGTATTTTAGCCAAGTACTATCACCCACAAACATATACCATCTATGAGTGCATCAGTGTTGCACTAAACATGTATCACCACTTGTACTAAGCAAGTGTATCAACCATGCACCAAACCTCAACAAGATGAACTACAATCAAGATGTGATCTCATACATGTATACCATATCAACTATAAACCATGTGCCAATCATACTGCTAGTAGGTGCTTCTAACAATGCACCAAAAGTGTATCAATCATGCATCAAATATAGATCAAGCTATGACTCAACAATGATGTACAATATAACCACCTCATCAACTCATCAACTACATGTCCCAATATGTAGCTCAACCACCTGCCAAATGTATGCACCAAGATATCCAACAAATATGCTTCTAATGATACATCACAAGATATATCACTGGAACTCAAATATGTACCATCCATGTACCCTAACATATCTGCCTCAACCTCCATTCACTATAACAAATACTAAGCATCCAAAAATACATGTACTAGAAGTGTGACTCAATAGATCAATGATATCTCTAGCTAGCATCATCATGATATTTCTCATAACCAAGGTGCCATAACTTCACTATCATAACCAACATTGTTCCTCAATAGAAAAATCCTCAATCCATACTCTAGAGTTAGTATAATGCATCAAGGATAGACTTTCAACACTCAACCATATGTTATCACCATACATACATCAATTATGTATGTCAACATGTAATCATGAAAATCTGCAACAAACAATGTCAGACCTTGCAACAAACCATGTTAGACCCTGCAACACAAAGTTATGCCATCACATCAAGCTACAACTCATTTTCATATCCTACTTCCCAAGGATTTTACCACAGATACACGACCTGCTATACAGACAACTCGCGTATGTACATGACCTATTTATAGGTCAGCTCGCGTATGTATGCGACTGTTACCAATGTAACTCATGTTTTCTTCAGAAGAAGTCAAGCTTGAGCTTGCCTTAAGGTTTCCATTCTGTTTCGATTGTTCAGTATTCTTTACCCACTTCTGAAGGTGTCCCAACTTCTCAGAACTTGAGCTCTGAGCTTCCATCTTTCCAACATTGTCTTCTCTTCTAGCCTCATGTGTTCTTCTAGTCATACTATATGAAACACTCCTCATGGATTGTCTTCTTGTGTTCCAACAATCCTGGGATTTGTGGCCAAATCCACTACAGTTGTAGCATCTCATGGTGTGACAATGAGAAACAATGTGTCCTACTTGATTACATCTCCAACACCTTAGGGAGTTATGAAATATTTCATTATCTCTCCTTGCATAATATCTGCATTCCAAAGCTTTGTGACCATATTCATTACATGAGTAATAGTGACCATGAAAAACATTTTCATACCTTTGCTTTGGTGTCCATCTTGAAGGTGTCTCTCTTTTGAATTTTCTTTGAGGTGTAAAGATGGCTTCTTGATATCTTCCTTTCTTTGTTCTTTTGAAAGTTTCCTTCCCTTGTGTAGATGGTTGACTTGCAACATTATTTCCATCTTTTGAGAATGAGGGACTTACCTCAAGCTTCTTTGAGGTGCTTGCTTCAACATGTGTAGCTTCTTTGTTGTATCCAATACCTGATTGATCATTTGGTGATATTTGACTATCCAAGATTTCATTCAATAATATTGTTGAGCTATTCAAGAATTTGTTTGACTTCTCTACTTTATTTCTAAGATCGACAACTTCAACTTCCAACTTATGACATGGCTCTTCCTTTTCATTTACTTGATTCTTTAGTATTTCCTCTACCCTTTTGGCTTCTTCAATTTGGGTCTTGAGATGGATATTTACTTCAATACTTTTGCTAATTTTATTATCTACCTTCTTATTTTCTTCTATTTCATCCTTTAGTCTTTTGATCTCTTCTTATTTTTCTTCTAATTGAGACCTTTTACTTTCTTCTTGTTCCTTGAGCATTTTATTTAGTTTCAAAATATGATTTTGATTCTTTTCAAGAAACCTTTTAGTGTTCTCATAAATATAGATATAGTCTATATAACTATGGTCATAGTTGTATTCATATAGACCCCAATCAACTTTCTTTTTAAGCTTTGAAAGTTCTTCTTCTGCTTCTTCCATGGGATCATTATCATCTAATTCTTCACAAACTATTTCTAAATCTTCTTCTTCACATGTAGAGAAACATTCAACATCACCACATTTACAATTATTGCAATCAGAGGATTGTGGAGATTCTTTACCTTCATTGTTCTTCATGGAGTTGTCTTTAGTGTCTTCATTTTTTCCTTGGTATGTCTTCTCTAGCTTTAGCCATAGATCCTTGGCGGAAGTGCATTGTCCCATGCTTTATTTGATAGAACTTGAGAGTCCATTGAAGATGGTCTTGAGAGCCAATGCATCATTCTTATTTTCTTCCTTTTGAGCTGCAAACGTTGACTTATTCTTTAAGGGAACTGATCCACCAATAGTTTCTTTCCAAACACCTACTCCTTTTTCCTTAAAATACACTTTCATTTCTATTCTCCATGTTGAATAATTGTTCTCATAAAGGATTGGAACTTCGTCATCCATTTGTGTGTCCATGGATCTCCTCCAATCTTGTTAAGGCTTATAGTGAAGGCTCGATATGATACCAATTGTTGGACACACCGACCACACTGAGAGGGGGGGGGGTGAATCAGTGTAGGGCTCTTTTTCAACTTCCCTTCACAAAAACTCCTTAGTTAGCAATCACCATTTAATCATCAATTATTACTGTCATTTATAACCAGTTGTATGTGAACATATATCAACAACATATAACAACAACATATATCATCAATAATCCATCACCACAAAGAACACAAAGAACACAATATGTATGTACAATTTTCTTTTTATTATGGACTACAATCCTTAGGTTTATCAACAACAACTGAATAGAGTATCAACTCCACAAGAGCACCAACTATGCAATGCAAGACTCATCTTACAAAACTCAGCACCAACTGAGAAGAGGATTCAATCCTCAACATATACCAATCTATCAACTAGTACGTGACCTGTTAGTAGTGCAACACATGTATGCACGCACCCTACCAATAGTGCAACCCGCATATGTATGCGGTTTGGCTCACAATAGCATGTGTATGCCTCCTTAACAACTAGGGTTTTTCTCTCCTTGGAAAACTTAGATCCTCTGTAGCCTTCTGTCACATCCCCTTCTACCTTTCACTATCCAATCTATACCATAACCAATCACAACACAGCTATGCTCTCTAACAACTTACTCATGCTACTCAACCATACAATATGAATGTTACTCAATCATGTAAGTAACCACTATAGAAATCATATCAATACTGAAACATAAGAGTGTTGCTCACTTTATCAATCAACCAACATAAACTATATCACAAAAACCATACCAAGAATTCCTTAAGAATTCACCATACAATAAGCAAGAGTATCCATCAAGACAACTATGTAACCATACCAGAACTTCTATGGTAGATCTGAGCTCACAAAATGCAGATTTGGAACTTGCTTCAAACTTTAGGAACCTGACACCATCTCACACTCAAGTCTCCATGACTCTCTCCAATTGTACGCACTTTGATCTCCTTCAACCCGCGTGTGTACTCACCCTACCTCACTGTAGACCACGTATGTACGTGCTCTGGCTCATTGTAGCCCGCGTGCTCCTTCAGAAACTAGGGTTTCTGAACTTCCAAAAATTTCACCATCAAGATCTCATACTTATGAAAACTTTGATGCATCCATGAGAACTTGCAATCACTCTCTTACTCAAAATAGATCTTCAATATATGCTCAAGAGAGATATATTTACAAGAGACCCTTGCCTCTTATTTATACTCTCCAAGTAGCTTCCTTTAGAAGCATCCACTTAGCCACTTTGTCCACATATCCACTTTATCCATAAAACCACTTTGTCCATATAGCCACCTTTATCCAACTTTGTCCACTTTGTTCACATGGCCACTTGTCCACTTAACCTACTTTCCTTATTTTAGGATTAACCCACTTCTAACCACTTTCCATAATTAGAAAGTTCTCCATTAACTTTATTATTTAAATAATCCTCTTTGACTTCATCACTTCACTTTATTATTTAAATAATTTATTCTTTGTAAACACTTTGACTTTTTTGACCTTTTGGGGCACCAACATATGAGGGTCCTCCAACTTCACAAGGCCATAACTCTCAAACCGTGAGGAGTTATGTGACGTTCCACATACCAACGGAAATGACATGAAAAGTACTATCCATATATGATAGTTTCACTCACAAATTCACTGATCTTCATCTCTTTTTTCCACAATTAAGCATGAGTTCTCTAACCATACTTCTAGGATAACTCAACCACAAAGCGTCTTCTTGTGAGGGATTTTACCATAAGGGGATCACTTTGGAGTTCATCCATTTGCACTTCCTATCAACCATGACAAGACAATAATGAGTCATCTTTACATCAATCCAACTGGAATAATCCATGACAATACATCACTATGACATTGTCCCTTTGTCATTGATTTTATGCATGACGACATGATCCAACTATCAATACATTAATGCATCCATCCATCTATGCATCATATATCAATGAAAACACTTCGATCCATCTTCATCTATGCATGACATCATTTATGCATCTTATATCAATGAAAACACATCGATCCATATTCATCTATGCATGACATCATTTATGCATCATATATCACTGACAACACACTGATCCATATTCATCTATGCATGACATCATTTATGCATCATATATCAATGACAACAGATTGATCCATATTCATCTATGCATGAATTCATTGTTGGATTACTGAGAGGGGGGGTGAATCAGTAATAGAGAAATTTAATCATTTTTAACCATATAATCCAAGTGTTATATCAATGAAGCATTATTATCCAATAACTATAGTTTAAATAAGGAATGAAAAAATGAACAATCATACACATACATAGTACACCAGTGTTTTACGTGGAAACCCAAATTGGGAGAAAACCACATAATGTTTTTTCTTATATGTCTTGAAGAATTACATTCATTGGAAGCGCCAACTTCCTTTGTTTTCCAGCTGCAACTGGAAGGAGGCTCCAACCCCGTAGTTTCTCAAGATACAACTTGAGGGAAGCTCCAACTCCCCAATTCTCTGGATACAACTAGAGGGAGGCTACAAACCCCTATGATGTCTGGATACAACCAGAAGGTGACTACAACCACTTGTCCTTGCCCCGTCCAACCGCCTTGAAGTAGAAGTAGAATGATGGAACCATTGTCACACTATCACTGTGAGATATACCACTATAAAATTGTACCAATAAATCTGAACTATGCATCAACCTGTACCTCAACCTGTAATCAATCTGTACCATAAACAAGTGCATCAACCATGCACCAACCTGTACCAA
>SNQJ01S0083072.1:68835-103959 GCA_010110895.2 Picea sitchensis
TTATTGAAATAATTTAATTTGTATTAACTTTGAATTATAAAACACTCATTACTTCAGTTTATTATTTACCTTTTAAAATCTCTTAAACCACTTTGACTACTTTGACCTTTTGGGGCTTCTAGATGACATATGAGGGTCCTCCAACTTCGTAAGGCCATAACTCTCAAATCGTGAGTTGTTATGTGACGTTTCACATACCACCAGAAATTTCATGACATGTACTGCCCATATAGAATAGTATTATCTGAAAATATATCATAACTCTTACCGTTACCCATCAAACAAACTTGGGTCCATTACCCAAACCTGGGGTCTCCAACTTCTCATGGCCATAACTTTCTAACCATGAGGAGTTATGTGACGTTCCACATACCACCGGAAATGGAATGATAAGCACTATCCATATAGGATATTTTCCCTGACAAATTCACTGTCCTTCATCTCATTATTCCACAATTAAGCATGGGTTCTCTTACTCCGCAAAGCGTCTTCTCGTGAGGGCTTTCACCATAAGGGGACCACTTTAGAGTTCATCCATATTTACTTCTTATCAACCATGAAAAAATAATAATGATTCATATTTACATCAAACAATCTTAGGTCCAGTACCCAAACCTTTGTGCTATGAGGCTTTCTTTAAGGGTTGACATCAATGAAAACCAATCTTAATCAACAATCTCCCCCTTTGACATTGATGGCAACACTCTGATGCAATACTGAAATCATATCACTCATGCTCCCCTTAGAACCATTCCTCTGTCCTCTGCATCTGATAAATCTACTCCCCCTGGAATCATGCCTCTGTCCTATGCATCTGATAAATCTCTCCCCCTTTGTCATCAATGACAAAGGTATCTTTCCATCTGAGGCTACTCCCCCTGACTGAACTATCCTCTTATGGTGCTTCCTCGTGTACATCTAAGACATATAAGATAAGCATTAAAAAAAAAATCATTTTGGAGTATAAATAACTTCAAGTCTTTGGCGAATATATTCAAAGGCTTCTCGTGGAAGTGGTTTTATAAAGATGTCTTTCACTTGTTCTTTTGTGCCCACATACTCAACTTTGAT
This sequence comes from Picea sitchensis, assembly GCA_010110895.2. Classification (NCBI taxonomy): domain Eukaryota; kingdom Viridiplantae; phylum Streptophyta; class Pinopsida; order Pinales; family Pinaceae; genus Picea; species Picea sitchensis. The sequence goes on from SNQJ01S0083072.1 coordinate 69,907, forward strand.
GTTCTTTTCTGCAAACTGTTCTCGCAGAAAGTGATACTTGATTGGAATGTGCTTCATCTTGGAGTGCATCACTGGGTTTTTTGAGATACTGATGGCACTTGTATTATCACAATATATTGTAATGGGTTCATCATACTCAACCTGTATATTTGTCAAAGTTTGTTTCATCCAAGTGTACAAAATGTTGCTGCTGCAATATACTTTGCCTCGGTTGTAGATAGAGATACTGATGATTATTTCTTGCTCATCCATGATACTAAACACTCACCCAAGTAGAACGCTGCTCCATTGTTTCTTCGTCAGTCATCAATACAACCTGCCCAATCTATGTCTCTATAGGAAATTAGTGATAGATCCTTTCCTTTTGGATATCATAGCCCAAACTCTTCTGTTCCTTTGAGATATCTAAAAATCCTCTTCACTGCTAATACATGTGATTTCTTTGGTGTTGATTGAAATCGTGCTACCTGTCCAACTGCTTGCATTACATATGCTATGGATGTTGTCACATATAATAGGTTTCCAATCATTGACCTGTATTGCCTTTGATCTGTAGACTTTGAATCATAATATTTGTTCAACTTGCAACTGGTTTGCAATCTTCCATTCCGAACCTCTTTAGCATTTCTCTGATATACTTGGTTTGAGAAATAAAAATTCTTTGGTTTCTTTGACGTATCTGAAGTCCCAGAAAGAAGGATAGTTCTCCAAGTAGTGACATTTCAAATTCTTTATGCATATCTTTTGCAAATTTCTGGCTTAACTTGTCATCATCACTACCAAAAATAATATCATCAACATAAACTTCAATTAATAAAATATTACCTTGACTTACCTTGATGCAGAGGTTGTTGTCTACACTTCCTTTTCTGAACCCTGCCTACTGCAGATACTTATCCAGTCTGGAGTACCATGCTCTAGGAGCCTGTTTTAGACCCTACAAGGCCTTCTTTAATTTATACACATAATCTATGTTCTCTGACAACTGAAATCCTTCTGGTTGTTCAATGTAGACTTCTTCTTCAAGTTCCCTATTCAAAAAAGTTGATTTTATGTCCATTTGATATACTTTAATATTTTTGGAGCATGCATAAGCTAAAAGAAAACAGATTGCTTCCATTCTGGAAACTGGGGCAAATATCTCTTCATAGTCGATTCCTTCAATCTGAGCATATCCTTTACATACCAATCTAGCTTTGTTCCTTGTAACTTGTCCATATTCATTTAATTTATTCCTGAAAACCCATTTTGTGTCGATCACATTCTTATTCTTTGGTCTTGGAATGAATTCCCAAGTGTCATTTTTCTCTATTTGATCCAATTCTTCATCCATGGCCTCATTCCAAAATTCATCCTTGATGGCTTCTTCAAAACAGTTTGGTTCAATTGTAGATAAGAGTGCTAGGTGTGTTTGTTCCAGTGAACAGATTCTTTTTCTAGTTTCAACTCTTGCATCATTGTTTCCGATAATTTGATCTGAATGATGATTCTTTTGTAGTTGTTTACTGGGTGTCTTTGGAGACACTTTTTGAACTTGCTCTTCTATTTCTGTCGGATTTTCTTCATCTTCCTCTTCTACTTTATTTTCATCTTTTTCTTCTTCTTCGAAAGGTTGTTCCATTGATTCATTTTCTTCTTCCTTTGATTATGTTCTACCCGTTTCATTAATTGTTACGTTGATGCTTTCCACAATTTTGTTCAATCTCATATTGTAACACTTGTATGCTTTCCTTGTACTTGAGTAACCAACAAGTACTCCTTTGTCCACATGAGAGTCAAACTTTCCCATTCTTCCATCTTCTCTTTTGATGTAGCATTTGCTTCCAAAAACTTTGAAGTGCTTCACATTTGCTGGTCTTCCTTTCCATAGCTCGTAGGGAGTTTTGCCAGTGTTGTTTCTGAGCATTACTTTGTTTTGAATGTGAATTGTTGTATGCACTGCCTATTTCCAAAAAATATCTATCAATTTGKAATCGATTAGCATTGTTTGAGCCATTTCTTGTGTAATTATCATCCATTAMGATAATGTTCCTTTGTCTCTGAACCACTCTCTGAACCATTCTATGAATCCATGCTCTCGTCCACTATCATATATCTATCCAAATCTGCTAAGTGTTCTTACGAATCCATCTTTGTCCATACTTTCCAAGACTCTACTTGTGCAACTGTCCATAATGCTAACCCATTTATCATTATACTATCAAACTATACTTCTGCTAACTGATTTCTCTGAATCTGTCTTCTCAAACTCTGCAAGATGCTCTAAGGATGGTTCTTTGGTTTGTCACAGCTATTGCATAGACTCCCCCTATCTAATATTCATATCACTTGGGAGTCTCTAAGACAGATGGCTCAGAACAATTCCTGCTCTAATGTGTATTCATCATCATCTTCATTAGTAGATTCATCATCATCTTCATGGGTAGATTTATTATCGGTCTGAGCTCTGACTTCTTTCTTTCTATCTATGGATTCATGTTTCACTACAATGCCTGAAAGTAAAATCTCTTGAACCTGCTCCTTATTTACTTGCCCTTCCTTTATTTCAGTTATTTTTCAAACCTTTCTGTATCTGACATCTTTCTTTTTCTCTGTAAAATTTTCATCATCTCATTTTATTGCCAATCTTGCGATCTTTGGTACCTAGTCTTTGTTCACATGTTTTTTTTTTTTTTTTTTAATCCATACTTTCTTATATCTGATATCAATATTCTCTTTCATGGAAGTATCTATCATGCTTCTACAATAACTAGCTATGTGTCCATAGTTATGACAATTGTAACACTCAATGTTACGTGCAACCACATAGGCACTTCTTTCTTGAACATTTCTTTTATAATCCCTACAATCTGCAACCTTATGTCCAAAGTTAGTAAAATAAAAACAATGACCATAAAATAAATTTGCATACCTGAGAGTGAATGATCTTCTTTGTGGCGTAGTCCTTCTGAATTTTTGTCTTGACTGATCATGATCATGATTGAAGCTTCTTTGTGGCTTGAACATGGATGGTCCCCTTGAATATGCATCTTTAATAGTTTTCTTAGATTCTGGTTGACAATGATTCATTCCTTTGAGTACTTCTGCATAACTCTTTCTATTTTCTTCATTCTTCTTTTCTAGCAACCTAGAGTGCTTTTCTTCATTCTCTATAACTGATGTGGATGTTTCTGTCTCTTCAATGTTTGTGTTGAGCTTGACGATTTTACTTCTCAATGTGACAACTTCTTCTTCAAGCTTCTCAACCTCTTCTTCTTTCTTCATTATCTGAGACTTCATGACTTCTTCTGTTCTTTTCGCTTCTTCAAGCTGAATTTTTAATGTGATTATTTATTCTTCAAGTACTTTCTCTTCTTGACCAAACGTTGTCTCAAGCTGGTTTAGATCGTTAGTTATTTCCTTAAGATGATCTGTCAATATCTTCTCTCTCATTTCTGCTTCTTCCTTCTGTGCTACTATGTTGGTTCCCAAACACTGCTTTTGATATTCAATATTTTCTTCGATCTTTCTAGCTTCTTCCAACTGAATTCTTAAGACGCGATGACTTGTTGGGATTCTTAAAAAATGTGAACACTTTCCTTTTGTTTCATCAATTCTTTCTTGACTGCATTGTTTTCTTCTCTTAGTTCATCTAAAGCACTAATCAATTCTTCTTCATAATTGTGTTCATTTTCAATTATTTTTCCTGTCTCATTTCCTTCATGGCATTCTATTTCAAGATGTCCACGTTTTTCACAATTAACAAAAAACAACATACCTATGGTGATTATGTACTCTTCATCTTTTGAATCTTCTTGACATGGTGAACATAATTCTTCTTGATTTGTTTATGCATCTTCTTTGACATTTTTGGAATCTGTGATGGGTGAAGAATATATGTCATGTAACTTATCCCAAAGTTCTTTTGTTGATGAACATTTACCAACCTTTTCTCTTACCAGATTAGGTAATCCTTCCCATATGAAATCCATTGCTATTTTTTTATTTTTCCTTAATTCCTTCTTGGTTGTATTCTTTGCCCTTTTTGAACTATCATATCCTGTAACAACTGATAGCCAAATATAATGTCCCTGTGCTTGTAAAAATACTTTCATTCTTATGCTCCACATCTCATACTTAAAATCATTATGACCATTAAACATTGGTACTCCATTCTCAAAATTATCCATGATCTCCTTCCAGTGGTTAAACGGTTTCCTTAAGGAACCCACTCTTATACCAATTGTTGGATTACTGAGAGGGGGGGTGAATCAATAATAGAGAAATTTAATCTTTTTTAACCATATAATCCAAGTGTTATATCAATGAAGAATTATCATCCAATAACTACATAGTAAATAAGTAATGAACAAATGAACAATCATACACATACACAGTACACTAGTGTTTTACGTGGAAACCAAAATCAGGAGAAAAACACATAATGCTTTTTCTTATATGTCTTGAAGAATCACAATCATTGGAAGCACCAACTTCCTTTGTTTTCCAGCTGCAACTGGAAGGAGGCTCCAACCCCTTAGTTTCTCAGGCTACAACCTGAGGGAATCTCCAACTCCCCAATTCTCTGGCTACAACCAGAAGGAGGCTACAACCCCCTATGCTCTCCGAATACAACTAGAAGGTGACTACATCCACTTGTCCTTGCCCCGTCCAACTGCCCTGAAGTAGAAGTAGAATGATGGAACCACTGTCACGCTATCACTGTAATATATATCGTTGTAAACCTGTACCAATAAATCTGAACCATGCATCAACCTATACCTCAACCTGTACCATAAACAAGTGCATCAACATGCACCAACCTATACGAAACAACCTGTAATCAATATGTACCATAAACAAGTGCATCAACCATGCACCAACCTGTACCAAACAACCTGTAATCAACTTGTACCATAAACAAGTGCATCCAACCATGTACCAAGTATGTACCAATCATGTGTCAACTACTCATCAACTATGACTCATCAACTAGCCACAAACCCTATTTTCCACGGAGTGTAACTCAAAAAATACAACGACCCACAAGCTGAATTTTTGACCATAGATACTTGGATATGTTTTCTCAATGTCATGGAAATTTCACGGTCTGAATCATTATAGAAAAAAAATTATAGCAAAAATGGTGAGATGACCTGTAAATAACATACCTTAGAAAGCACCATCAAAAGAATTTATCCTTCCTTACATTTCGGCCTTCTTTTATTCACCTTCCCTCAGAATTTCGGCTTAGATATCTTTGGTTACCTCAGACACCTATAGATATTCAATATGCTCAAGTGTATCTAAAATGAGAGAGCCTTGCCTCTTATTTATACTCTCTAAGTAGCTTCCTTAAAAACATCTTCTAGGTCACTTGGCCCCACTTTCCTTATTTTAGGGTTAACCCACTTCTAATTTCTCCATTAAATTTATTATTTAAATAATTTATTTTGTATTCACTTTGAATTATAATACACTCATTACTTCACTTTATTATTTACCTTTTAAAATCTCTTATACCACTTTGACTACTTTGACCTTTTGGGGCTTCTAGATGACATATGAGGCTCCTCCAACTTCGTAGGGCCATAACTCTCAAACCGTGAGGAGTTATGTGATGTTCCACATACCAACATAAATGGAATAACATGTAATATCCATATAGAATAATATTATCTCAAAATATATCATAACTCTTACCGTCACCCATCAAACAAACTTGGGTCCATTACCCAAACCTGAGGTCTCCAACTTCTCATGGCCATAACTCTCTAACCGTGAGGATTTATGTGATGTTCCACATACCATCGGAAATGACATGAAAAGCACTATCCATCTAGGATAGTTTCCCTGACAAATTCATTGTCCTTCTCATTATTCCACAATTAAACATGGGTTCTCTTACTCTGCAAAGCGTCTTCCCATGAGGGCTTTCACCATAAGGGGACCACTTTGGAGTTCATCCATATTTGCTTCTTATCAACCATGAAAAAAAAATAATGAGTCATATTTACATCAAACAATCTTGGGTCCATTACCCAAACCTTTGTTCTACGAGGATTTCTTCAAGGGTTCACATCAATGACAACCAACCTTAATCAACATTCATTTATCAATGACTTCACTTGACATCCATTCATTTACAACAATGACATACATACTTCATCAATATACTATGACAATAAATTGTTCCTTTGACAACAATCCTTTGACATTAATGACAACATGATTCACCACAAGTTGTGTTCCATAAGTGATTGATTTTAAAGATTTGATTTCATGGTGCATAGACAAGTTGAATAAGAACCATAGAATAATTCAACTTTAGGGAGAGTCCCCTATTTCTTTATCTCCTTCGATCTTCAAAAGAATGCTCATACTTATAGAGCCAATAATGACTTTCAAAGGGGATGAAGCTAAAGATTTTGTAAGGGAAATAAATGGTGGATTGGAGCTTCTACAAGAGTATCTTGAAGATCCAACAATGGTTCCAGAAGACATATCAACTATCTAGGCTATTTCATTAAAAAACCCTTATCAAGAAATGGCATGCCTATTCGCCAGGGTACCCAAACAAGAATCTACAACTACCATTCCTTGTCTGTCTCTGTAAATCCTGTATTTTTCTATTCATGAAAAAAGAATGTTCGATTGGGAAAATATAATCTCTAATAAATTATATTTTTAGTTATCAAACTTCAGGAAGAATAATATATTTTACATGTCCTCATACCTAATATTTTCCATTACTTACTGTCATGTTTTCAAAGAAATGAAATTAGCCAAACAAGTCAATTGTAAAATTAATCCAGTTCAAATATGGCACCCCACCTTATGGAATCAGAAGGCTATGTATCATTTTTTTGAAGTACACAATTCATTTATTTCTTCTTTTAAGAGATTAAGTTTTGGACCCAATACATCAAGGATGTTTTTAGAAGTCGGGTCATTTTTGGATAAAAAGGGAAGTTTCAAAGCAATGGAGCATTTCAGTATGATTAGGATTTATTGTTCCCATGAAATACCCACATATCTCATGTATTATGCATTTGATAAGATGTTTAAAGTGGAATTATGCAAACACTATATATTTTGGGCCCATTTATTTGATGAAAAGAGAAAAAGATGATTTATCCCTTTGCCTTGAAAAATTTGAGAAATTACATTGAAAAGCACTACAAATATTGATGAATTTTCAGTTTTATTTGATCAGTTTAATTTAAAGGTAGTAGATGAATTCAAAGGGTTTGAACCTAACCAAATATTCATGAAACACATGATTTATTTGGGTTACATTGTCGCATTTGATAATACATTCTTATTCGGATAAGAGGAAGGCGATAGCCAGAACCATTAGACACTTCCTATTGAGAAAAAACAAGGATATATTGAAATGGTTCTTAGCACCACTGAGAAACATAAACATCCTGGAAAATCTGTAAATGAAAGGAGTACACAGTCTCCCAACACCTCTCCGAAAAGCATCCTACAAAAACAAAAATATCAACCTACAACTCAAGAACAAAAGAAATATGCAATAGGCAATTCCGATGATGGAGATGAACAGAATCATCCTAAGGGAAGTTTGAAAAGACCCCACAATATTCTAGTGACCAGTAAAATAAAATTATAAACAAATCAGGAAGGAGGAAATGAGGGTGAAACTGAAGATGAGATTGTTCTTGAATATATGGACCTGGATGTGAACATTGAAGATATTTAATTTCTATTTGAAGAAGAATACCTAACTTTCAATAGCATCCTATTCAATAAAGGTTCAAAGAAATTGGTATTTGAAAAAAATAATTCAAAAAATAAAAAGATTCAAGGAAAGTTTAGCTTAGAGCTTGACCTAAATGGAGTTCCATCCTCTAGAATTGTACAGATCCAGGAAGCAATGGGTGAGGACTCGAAGATGTTAGTTGGAGAAATGGAAAGTGAAAATTCCATCCTAAAAACATGATTAAATGATTAGAGAGAACTCTAATTCCCCCGCCCAGTTTTTCCATCCTACTTGCTATAATGTATCCATGGAAGTGTCTTGATGGAACACAAAAATCTAGTTCAAGATTAAAAGGGACATCAAGTTTACTCGTTGTTGTCAAAATATGCGTTGGAGAAAACATTAAGAAAATAATGTCTCTAATTCTTGAGACATGGGAATTGACAAATAATTTTATTTCTTTGGGATCGAGAATGACAAACCTAAGACAATACCTACAAGCTGATCTAGAAAATAATGAGGAGTTATATAAAATGGAAATTACTACAGTTTCTATGAAAGTTTCAAGAATGAGTGAGTTTAAAACAAAAGAAGAGGACTTACCATCCCCTATTCGTATAAAGAAACTCAACACATGTTGGATAAAAAGAATAAAGTGTCTAGAGGAAATATTGGATGATTGTGACACTATAAGTGTCAAAAGGGGAGAGTCATATCTAAAATTAATTGAGTTGGATATAGCTAGAACAACCAGAGAAATTGAAGACCCAAATTTTATATTAAATTCCATTCTTATGTCAAAGGAGTGATTCAAACAAAAATTTGAATTGTTGAAATATGCATCAGCTGAGAGATTTAATAGTTTGACCGAGTATTCAGAGTTAGAAGTTGAAAGTTAGTTAGTTAGATATGTAAACAAGAATGAAGACATTAAGGATACACTACATGAAATTTCAATTGATTTATGAGATTTGGAAAGCTTGTTATTTAACATCAGAGTCAGGCATGAAATAATTGTTGCACCAATGAGAGATTATATTGAAAATTGGTTAAAAAATTTCTTAACTAAAATAATAGAACTAGATCAAGAAGAGGTATTTGCAATCGGTCACATAATTCCAATGAAGGAGAATATAAAAGGAACCTTATCTAGTAGATATTTGGAGAGAGAAATCCATCACAGTAAGTAAATTGATCATCTTTCATAGTCTCTTATTCTTTATACTTCTCGTTCAGAAATCATCTAGTTGTGTATTTTTAATTTTATGAGAATCCATAATTGATATTTGATCGTCTCCTTTTTCTTCTTTCAGGTCCAATCCTGTTACACTTTATTTTATGGTCAACAAGATCCCCATCCCAATCCATTTGAACAAACACAATCCTTTTATTTATTTGTAAAATAAACTATTTATTTTTGAACTCCCAAGAGAACTACTTCGGGGTGTAATTTCAATGATTTCCCAAAATGAGTTTATGAGCACGAGATTTTTGAAGTGCACCTATCATATTTGTTTTTTTTAATAAATGAAAAACTCTTTTAAAGTTCTCTACAATTGTGGACCTTCATCTTTTTGTCTTATGAATGTGACCAAATTTTATTATGGTAAGATTCTTTCTATAGACCTTGATTGGACCAACCTATAAATGGTACCTTTCTCTCCCGAACCAATCAATAAGATCATTCGATGACCTATATAATATGTTCATGACTATGTACGCACCTCCCATTGCATACCACACATTCCTCATTCAATTTACTCAAATTCATCTTAAAAAGGGGGAAAGAATAATAGATTTTAATATGAGATATTTTAAGAACCTGAATCAAATTCCACAAGAGTAGAGACCAAATGATCTTGTTATGTTGGGGTGTTATAAGAAGGAAATTCCTACAAATGTAAATTATGTCATTAGATCTACACAAATAAATGACTTAGATGGAGCTATTCAGAAGGCCACAAAGATGGAAAAATTCATGTTGGAGACCAATGTTGGATCTGAAATAATTCTTGGGAGAGTACAAAGATAAATGAGTACCCTTGCTATAACACATCAAGGAACATCCACTTCAAAAAATGTTGAAAGTTGAGGGATTGGTGGAGGAATCCTTCAAGGAGTTCCCCCTAATGTCAAACATGATCCAACTTTTGCACAAGAGATGAGACAAAAATAGAGATTGCTCAAATGAGCAGAACCATTAGGTAGATGAAAAATGAGATAACTTGGCTGAAAACAAACAATTTTCTCCCTTAAATCAAAATACAAGAATCTTTATCCAGGAGCAAAGGATAAGAAATGACATAAATCATAAAAATGAAATAAATGAAGAACATATACCTAGAAAACCAAGAGTGACAAATCCTAATGCACCGGTCTTAGAAGAAATTGTGGAGGAAGAATACTATGAGAATTTTGATTAAGAGGCCGACATCACTCAAGATGAGATATTAGAGTTAGTACAAACATATGAAGGAACACCATCTTTCTACATTTTTAATAAAAAAGAAGACACTGATGTTTCGCAAGAAATTGTTGTCCAAACAAGAGCACAAGTGAACAAATTCAAAATAAAAGATGCACCCGAAAAAGAAAATACCAAAGCAAACATTGTCAAATTAGCAAAGCAAAAAAAAAATTCTAATCAGGAAAGAATTTTCAACAAATGAGTTATAATGTTAACAACAATTTATCCAAACTCAAAATTACTCTTCCTTTCATGGAAGTGGTGAAGATAACACAACACATGGAGAATATTTTAAAGATTACTTTATGATTCAAACACAAGAATAGAAGGTGCTATTATGTATTCCATGCAACAATAAAGTATTTCATCAGTTAGACTAAGAGGTAAAGTTCCACCATTTTGTATAACCATAGAAAATCATGATGTTGTATTGTGTAATTGTTTGGTTGATAGTGGAGATACCAACAATATCATGCCTCTGTCAGTAATGGAAGAATTAGGAATGGGATGTACTAATTATTATGATATTGGTGAAAGTATATATGCAATTGATTCAACAAATTTTCCAACATATGGTGAGATAAAAGACTTTTGTGCATGGATAACTGCAACCCCTCACATCTCAACAATTTTCACTATTATAGTAGTAGAATTTCCTCCAACACATGGAGTTGTAATTGGAAGAGATTGGTGTTAATTGATTGGAGGATATATTATGAACGATGGTAGGTGTATGATGTTTCCTAAAAAATATGGAACAATGGTTCAAGTTCCTCGAGAAGTTAGAAATCCAAAATAACTCAAGAAGAAAGAAAACGAAGTAATGGATAATTATATCGATGCATGAATATCAAATTATGTTGTTCTCAGTCCATAACAAGTTGATCCTCTAAAGAAAGATGAATAAAATTCCTCTCAAGGATTCTGGAAGGTGTCGTTCGATAATTCCTGTTCCAAATATGGAAGTGAAGTGGGGGTAGTTTTTAAAATCCCTTAGTCCAATATATATCCCCATTCAATTAGACTAAAATTTCCATGTACTAACAATGAAACAAAGTATGAAACACTAATACAAGGAATGAATCTTGCACTCCAGATCAAAGTGGAAATATGGTAGTAATTGGTGACTTAGAATTGGTCATAAACCACATCAAGAGAAAGTATAGAATAAAAAAATAAAGACTGAAGATTTATGCAAAAAGAGCATGTGAATTCATGGACTCTTTTAATTCATTCGACATATCTTTCATTCCTCGAGATAAAAATTAGAAGGTTGATTCATTGGAGGTTGTTGGATCTCTCTTCAACCTAGATGATTCCCAAAATCAAAGTACATTCATTGTTAAAAGAATTTTCAGGCCTTCAATACCAGACAATTAAGATTTTTTTGCAAGTTTTTAAAAATGATGAACATGTTGTTGATTTTCTCGCTACTCCAAATGATTCTCCCGGAGTCCTCGATGATCAAATTGATACAGTTATTTCAAAATATTATGTCAGTGTGGAATCCCTTTTCACAAGGGATGATTAAATAAAAAATCTTGATTTAAAAGAGGAAGCATCTATCAGAAAAGTCCAATAAAGAGAAAAAATAAATATTGGTACTCATGATGCTCCCAAGTATGTAAATCTTGGTACCAATTGTTCAAAGGAACAAATTTATCAATACACTACCTTGTTTTAATAATTTATGATGTTTTCTCTTGGACTTATGATGATTTGAAGGAATACAACAAGTCCATTTTTAAGCACATTGTACCCCTCAAAGAAGGAGCCAACCTTGTTAAGAAAAAAATTGAGAATTATTAATCCAAAATTGAATCCTTTAGTAAAATCATAGTTGGAAAAGTTAAAGAAGGTTGGAATAATTTTTCCAATCAGACATTTAGAGTGGCTCTCAAATCATGTCATAGTCAGGAATAAGAGTGGGGAGATTCAACTTTGTGTCGATTTCAAGGATCTAAACAAAGAAAGCATCAAAGGAAATTATCCACTCCCAAACATGGAGATGTTACTGCAACAAGTTATTGGTTCAGCCTTAATGTCAATGCTAGATGGTTTTTATGGTTATAACCAAGTGTTGGTTTTTGAGGAAGATAGACCAAAGGTTTATTTTTTTACACCATGTGAGACATATGATTATGCTCACATGCATTTTGGGTTGTTGGAGAAAATTTCCAAAGGTAAATGGATCATGTCTTTAAAGATTCGATTGGAAAGTTCATGTATGACTATCAAGATGATTTGACTATTCAATCAAAATTGAGAGAAGATCATATCAAGAACTTAAGAGTAGTTTTTGAATGTTGTATATTATATGGTATATATCTTAATCCTAATAATTGTATGTTTGGAGTATCAAAAGGAATACTCTTAGGACATATATTGAGTAAGGAAGGGATATATATATATCCAGAAAGAATCAAGGATATTAATTATTTGAATCCTCCAACATAAAAAAAGGGAATTCAATATTTCTTTGGAAAGATAAACTTTGTAAGGATATTTGTCCCAGATTATGCAACAATTGTTAAGTTAATCAATATTTTGTTGAAAAAAGACTAGAAATTTGAATGGACTCAGGAAATTCAGGCAACATTTACTAGAATCAAGCATCCAATTACTACTTCTCCATTCCTTGCCAGGCCAAATTTTGATAATTATTTTATATTATATTCTTTTGCTACATAAGAAATCATTGGCTCCATCTTGACTGAAAGAAATTTAAAAGGGGAATAACTTCCAATTAGTTTCATGAGAAAGACTTTACATGCTTATGAACTAAGATATTCAGAGATAGAGAAGAAGGCTCTCTCTTTGGTCAAAGAAGTAGCACATTTTAGGACATATATTTTATCATCTCATGTCATACCATATGTCATGACCTCACCAATAAATATGCTTCTTAACCAACAACTTAGAGAGGTAAAGTGGGAAATTTGGTTGGCCAAGATTCAAGAACATGATATTGAGATTAAGACTTTAAAAGCAGTTAAAGGACAAGTATTATGCAAGTTAACGACAAGAATTGATGCAATAAATGGAGACATATCCATTTCATCATATTTGACGTTGTCAACATTAGGGTGGTACAAAACCATAATATTTTATTTGAAGTCTAGTCAATTTCCTATTGGTATGTCTTCAAAGGAAAGAACATCATTGAAAATGAAGGAAAACTAGTATGTATTAGTTGCTTATGTAATGTTTTGAAGGAATTTTGATGGAATTCTCTTAAGGTGTATTGATTCTACAAAGTCTCAGAAAGTGTTACAAGATTTTTCTGAGGGTATTTGTGGAGGACATTTTGCACCAACAACAATTGCACACAAAATCATGAGAGATGGCTATTATCGGCCCACCATATTTAAAGATTCTTATTCAATGGTAAGAAAATGCATCTCTTGTAAATTTTTTGTAGGAAATATGAAGAAAGCAACAATGCCATTGCAACTCATAACGATTGAAGAACCTTTCACATAGTGGGGATTAGATGTCATCGGACCAATTAATTGAAAATCCATCAAAGGTCACTCATACATTCTCACTGCAACTGATTATTTCACAAAATGGAAAGGAGAAGTAGCTCTTAAAAAGGGTTATTATGAATAATCATCAATTTTATTAAAGATAATATATTGTCAATATTTGGTGTCCCACGGAAACTCATAACTGATAATGGATCAATTTTCATAAGTTCAAAATTCATGAAATTATGTGGAGAGTATGACATCATCATGAAATTATTATCCCCAAGCAAATGGATTGGATGAGTAAACAAATAAGACATTGATCTAGATTCTTAAAAAAACATCACTGCAAATTAGAGGAATTGACATGTAAATATGATCGATGCACTATAGGATAGTCAACTTACACCAAAAGACATCACCATATTGTCACCATACACATTAGTATATGGGAAGGAAGCAAAAATGTCTATTCATTTGGAACTGAATGGCATGAAATGTGAAGATATAGAAGAAGTTTACTTAAGGAGGAGGAGGAGGAGGAAACTCATCTCTTCTTAGGGGGATGTCATCAATACCCCACAAAAAATCCTCTTATTATTCTTTTGTCCAACTATAGGGTTCAAATTATCTTGATCCCCTCCTATGGGGATATTCAAAGCATTTGGTGCTTATGCTAGCTCACTTTATGAGGAATCAAGAACTTCAAGTCTATGCCTTGTTGGAGGTAACCTTGACATGAATCAAGGAGGAATACCTTCATTCCTCCTAGAATGATAAGGAGACTGATAAACCTCTTTGAAATGGTCTAAGCTAAGTTGAATATTGTAAATATTTGAAAAAAAAACGAGACATTTGGATTTCTAAGTGTGACACCAATCAACAGACCACTACATAAAAACTTTGAAAAGACAACGAGTGAACACATTCCTTCAAATTCTAGCAGACAATGATTAAATCCCAAGGTCCAATTTGTACGGATCTGAAAAAAGGCCTTCCAAATTTCAACCTGGGTCGATGGTGAAGGCCTGAATAAAACTAGTGAAGATATGGGAGATAGTTATAGTAACCCCACAAAGTTATCATCCAAGTTGAAATCCCCTTTCAAAATAATTAGGGAACCTCTAGGGAGGGATCTAATAGTGTTTCTCGATCTATCGTAGGTATCACAAGCACTTATCACTTGTAGCCACTCATGAAAAACCTAGAAGAGGTTGCTAAGGTTACCTATTCAGAATTATAATCATGTAGAATAGTTGTGGATTAGGCTTTCGTGTTGGGTAGGGATACATGAAACTTCATCCTATGGGAAAAAAATTGGGTAGGAGGAGTCACTTAGAGTAACAAACCAACTAGTCCAGGGTCCCATTGCATACCATTACATACCAATGCCAATACCAATGCATACCATAACATCCCATTTTCACATACCATTTCATACCATTGCATAATAATATCAATGCATACCAATACCATTGCATACCAATACCAATGCATACTATTGCATACCAATACCATTGCGTACCATTGCATACTAATACCATTTCATACCAATGTATCATCTAACCATGTCAAATTTCGACCTAACCCCTAACCCCTAAGCCATTGACCCTTAAATCCTTAAGCCCTAATCCCTTAAGCCCTCAACCTTAGTTAATAACTAATCCTTTAACACAAAATCACTAAATCCCCTAACTCCCAAGCCACCGAACCTTAAAAACTTAAACCCTAATCTCTAATCCCTTAATCCATAAACCCTTATGCCCTAAGCACTTAAACATTAATCTCCTAGCTTGTATTAATCCCTAAGCCATTAAACATTAAAATACCTAACCCATAAGAACAAAATCCCTTATATATTGACCCTTAATCCCTTAAACCCTAACCCCTAATCCCTTAACCCTTAATCCATTAATCCCTAGTCCCTAATCCCTTAGCCAGAGAGAGTGCATAGATTAGTTGAAATGTTTTCACAAATTAACAGAAGGAATATAGATTCTTGGATTCTTTTTTGGAAATGCAGTGACTGAGGGAATGATGGTTGTATATGATATTTGATCAACATGAGTTTGGGTGTGAGAAATGTTTTTTTTGACATAGAGCCCGACTATCCCACTCTTAACCAACTAGATTCATATAGATATCCTTTAGAGATACCAATAATTCAGAGTTGTTTCTGTAAAATTCCTACTCAATTTCCTTTAAATTTTTCTTCTTGTATTGTTGTTTTGTTTTCAATAAATCATTGACTAGTGTAAGGTAGTTACATAAACAATAAATGTGCCCATATGGAAAATAATGTAGTGCTCCACTTTTTTAATAATTAAACAACCTAGAAATTCCAAAACAATGCCCAAGATAACAAGTTAGTGAGGGTGCTTCCTCCAATGCAATAACCAACTCATCAAATGATGGATCTCATGGAAATGTGTGCAATAATGGCCCCTTGGTTGTCAAAAAAAAACCCCTTAAAGAGATGGATGTCCTCAAAATGTGTGCCATTAGTACCAATTCATGTGCAAGAAACCATCTCTCCTCAAAACAAGGGCCAAAAGTGGGACAACCTAGGAAAATACGCATAAAGGGTGAAACATCCCACTAAACCAATCTAAACAAAACCCCAAAACCATGTGCTAGATAATGAAACATTGTGCTAATACCATCAATCATCTCAAAACCACGGGGCACTCTAAAAATATGTGTAGGGTAGTTAGGCCTCCTCAATAAATGCTCCGAGATGTAATGACCAAGGGACCATTCCATGATACAAATCATTGTTACACCACATATGGCCTGCGTGCATTTGTCAATGGAAGACATCATTAATGCACATATATCACAATGATTTGAATAAGAATGTATCTCACAATGATTTGAATAAGCAACTTTGTTAACTTCATTATTTTTATATTGTTTGGATTTTAATGTTGGGCATAAAATTTCTATTATGTTTTATTAAGAACTAAACATAAAATAATTAAACAAAATAAAATATCTTATTCACCTAGAATTAGGTGAAAATTTAATAAGTTAAAGTTCAATTTTAGTTTCCTATTTCATATCAAAACATCAATATTCAATATCAATGATTTCACCAAGTCTTGAAACCATCCCATACCATCAATGCATTCTCCTAGTCTAACCATGTAAAATTTTATCGCATACAATCACATTTTGAAGAAATTTCAACGTTGGCCCCATTCACTGCTCACTGTGTCGGGTCGGTTGATGACATTGCATATGAGCATGTTGGAAGACATTCCATGAAATTTAAAGAGAGTTCCAACCAAGATTCTGTAGATGGGAATGACGAATGATGAAACTGATCATATCGCATAATGAAGGTTCATTCAAACGTGGAGGATATCGAAGATAATGAAGGGGCGCCAGACATCCTTGACTCTTGAAACCCTCGCATACCATCAAGGCATGTGTCTCGTCTAACCATGTCAAATTTCTACCTAACCCCTAAGCCCTAATCCATTGACCCTTAAATCCTTAATCCCTAATCCCTAAACCCTTAAGCCCTCAACCTTAGTTAATCACTAATCCCTTAATACAAAAGTCCTAAATCCATTAAGCCCCAATCCATTGACCCTTAAACACTTAAACCCTAAACCCTAATCCCTTAATCCATAAACCCCTATGCCCTAAGAACTTAAACATTAATCCCCTAGCCCATAATACCTAAGCCATTAATCATTAAACTACCTAACCCATAAGCACCAAATCCATTATCTCTTGACCCTTAATCACTTAAACCATAACCCCTAATTCCTTAACCCTTAATATTTATACCCCCAATCCATAAATCCCATAATCCTCAAAGCCCCTATCCACTTAACCCCCAACACCTCAACTAATTAACTATTTAGGCACATCCGACGCTAAACCCATTCACTGCTCATTGTGTGACATTAGTGGATGGCATTGGTGATGGGCATGTTGGAAGATGTTCCATGACATTTCAAGAGAGTTTCGACAAGCATTCTGTAGATGTAAAGGACAGATGATGACAATGAGACTACATGATGAACATTGATGCAAATGTGGACGATCTCAAATATTATGTGGGGACATCAAGTATCCTTGAGTAATGAAATCCTCACATACCCTTGGATTAAGGCATGTGTCTTGTTTAACCATGTCAAATTTTGAAGCATGCAGGAACAATTTGAAGAAATTTAAAAGTTAGCCCCATTCATTGCTCACCATGCGACATTTGTGATTGGCATGTTGGAAGAGGTTCCATAAAATTTTAAGAGTTCAAAAAATTCCTAACTCCCCTAACCCCTGATCAATTTATGCTGAGGATAAAGTCGATTAGGAGGGGGTGTCGAATCAATTATAAAATTTATTTCATTTTATAAGAAGATTACTTGATAATGTCGTCATGCCTTTAACATTTAACTTACTGATGGTACATTTTAACCAATAAATATACAATCAAATAAATGCGGCTTGATGACACATTGATTTTCGAGCAAAGGGAAAAAGCCTCTTCTTCTTATGAATGAAAGCCATCCATATTCCTCTTTACATTCTTATTATTTTATCGGGCTTCACTAAACCGGATAATTTCCTGTTTCTTCATCACCTCTTGAATGGAATACATCCCGGATATTACAAGCACCAACTTGTACAAGAGACTTTCCTCAGTCTCCCCTTGGTCCTCCCTACCACTGAAATCATTCTTTGTCACTAGAACCTACAAACCAGCTCTTTATCTTCTCTATCAAAGATTAAACGTTTCAAATCCTCTCTGAACAATTCATTCTTGACTAGACCACTTAGATTTATTAATCTGTGTATATGTCTTCCCTCCTCTGTCTTTTCTCTTCCTCCAATTTTACATACATATATCTCCCATAATCCTTTTTTTCTTTTCTTGCAGCATTCACTTTATATATCTTCCTATATTATTAGCGCGTAAAATTGAACCCTCAGGATTCAAAGATTCAATTGCAATAACTAAATAACTTCCTTATAGTAATTCTTATTGGCCAAGGCATAAAGAAGAACAATATCCACATGACCAGTTTAAACATTTAACCAACACCATTCGATGAACATACAAATCTTTTTAATTTTGCGACCTGATTATAACCCTTGGCCTTTGGAAAACCACTTGTACTTCTTATATGTCCATTGGTTGTGACCATGGAGTTAATCGAATGCATTTCACATTTCGCATTCCAACAATTCGGAAATCTTGTGTCGAAGAGTCTTGTTACTTCAGGATTCTGAAACCTCGAAGCGAACAGCTTTGTGCTAGATCCTCCCTCTCACATGACCATCGATTGGTAACCATTGCCTACACCAAAATTATTTTGCATTTCACATTTCAACATTTACGACATTTCTTGGCAGTAGTGTTTCAATACTCAAGTCGAACCCCCAAGAGTTTCGGTGTTTGCATTTGTTTGACATTTCACATTTCCCGACGTTTGACATTTACTACGTGATGAAGTGTTTTGACACTCCAAGTCATGAACCTCAGAATGATCGTGATTCACATTTGATTAGGTGGACATAGATCAGGCGGTTCTCGTTAACTACAGAGGGCAGATCAATGGTCATATAAAAATATTATATTACTCCTCCAATGCTTAAATACAACGTATATGACTTAATCATTCATCAAAATGGATGGATGTCGTGGTTTCGGTATTTAGGGACTTAAGTGATGTTGGAGTTTTTTTTGCTTACCATGCAAAAATCGCGAAATAGAAACTCTCGAATCCCGAAATAGAAGCTCCCGGAATCATGTGATGTGTCCCTTTTGGTATTTCAACATTCAAGACTTCGTAATGTTGGATTTTTTGCTTACCATACAAAAATCCCAAAATAGAAACTCACAGAATCAGGAAATAGAAACTCTGGGTGATGATCTCGAGTGTGATCTCAAAATTCCAGGCGTGCTGTGCAAAATGATCCGCGGTGCACGTATGGCCGACCAACAAACTCCCCACGTCATTTTAAAGTTTGACATTAATGAAAAAACCAAGTCCTGTGCAAACTTTGCAAACTGCAATCCCTGCTAACAAACTCCCCTTTGGCATTGATGGAAAAATTTAAATCTCTTCTCCCCTTTTGACATCTATGGAAAGGAATCAACCATACTCCCTGAGGAAAATGAAAACCACTTTGCAAATATGTATCATTTTAGGTATAACTCCCTAGCAATAGTCAATAAACTGTGTCTGTTTTTATATTAAGGCCCTTGCAATCTTTAGGAATGAAATGAAATTCTGAGGAGTAACCCCCAAGCGATCCCGAGACTTTTCAAATTTCATTTTTAGAGTAGAAATATTTGAAATAAATACATCACCAATCTGATCCTTTGTGCCAACATATTCCACTTTAATAACTTTAGACGTAACCTGCTCTCTTAGAAAATGAAATTTATTGGGAATGTGCTTTGTTTTTGAATGCATAATAGGATTTTTAGAAATACTAATTGCACTAGTATTATCATAGAAGATAGGTATAGGTTCATCATAATGAATATGTATATCTTCTAGCATCTATTTCATCCATAGAACTAGGTGCAACAAGTTGCAACCCGGCCCGTGTATTATGCTTGTTGATGAACATGAACCTTTGTGTTTTTACTTGACCAACTTACAAGACATCCTCCAAGAAAAAATGTTTCTCCACTAGTACTCTTCCTATCATCAGCACAACACCTTAATCAACATCAGTGAAGCATATAAATCAAGTTGATTACCTATAGGATACCATAAACCATACTCTTCTATTCCTTTAAGATATAAAATTCTTTTGGCTACAAGTAGATGAGAAGTTTTAGGTGAAGCCTGAAACCCTAACCGACAAATTGCATGCATAATATCAGGTCTTGTAGCTGCAGCATAAAGAAGACTACCAATCACAGATCTGTATATTGTCTGATCAGCATCTTTAGTATCATCAAACTTACTTGATTTACAACCAGTAACCATGGGAATGCCAACTAGTTTAGAATCTTCCATCACGAAATTTCGCGAGCATTTCATTGATATGCTTGGTTTGAGAAATGGAAATGCCTTTATCATATTGAATAATTTGCAAGCCCTGAAAACTTCATTTCCCCTAACGCCTTGGACATCTCAAACTCTTTCTTCATACTTTCAACAAATTGTTTATTGGGCCTATTATCATCACTACCAAAATGATATCATCTACATATATCTCAACAATGATCAGGCTATCATTTTCTTCTTTAATATATAGATTATTATCAGCTGTTGCAACTCTGAATCCTTGCTGCCTCAAGGAATTGTCAAGTCTGGAATACCAAACCCTTCGTTCTTGTAGACCATGTAATGTGCCTTTCAACTTGTAAACATATTGTTTTTCTTCTTGTACCTAAAAACCATCAGGTTGTTCCATGTCTCTTCTTCCTCGAAATCACCATTAAAAAATGCAAACTTTACATCCATTTGGTAAAACTTAATGTGTTTAGAACTGGCATAATCTAGAATAAGTCTAATGGATTCATTCTTGCAATAGGAGAAGAAGTTTCTCCAAAATCTACTCCTTCTTGTGCATGTCCTTTACAAACCAATCTAGCCTTGTTTCTAGTTATTTTACACGCTTCATCCATCTTATTTATGAAAACACATTTAGCCCCTATGACATTCTTATTCTAAGGCCTGAGACCAATTCCCATGTCTTATTCTTTCCTATTTGACTAAGTTATTCATTCATTGCTTTCATCCAATACTCATCTTTAATTGCTTCTTCAATATTTTGGGTTCAATCAAAGAAAGAAAATGGAATGCACATTTCTAAAGAGTTGAGGTGGATTCTTTCTTTCTGCTTCTTGTTCCAACACTTACATTTATGTCACCAATTATCTGTTCTTTAGGGTGATTTTTATTCTCTTGTGGAGTCTTTGATGGATTCCATGCTTTTGGATGGAGTTGTGCCTTGTGTTAAAGTAGGAATTAATTGTTCAATGTCAATAGCCTTAGTTTCTTCTGTTTCACTTACCTCATCATTCATTTTATGCTTGCCATCTATCTCATATATTTGATGATTCTTTGTTTAGATTTAGACTTCAAAATGAGGACTCATCAAATTTCACATCTATGTATTCAACTATTTTGTTCAATCTGAAGTTGCAACATTTATAAGCTTTCTTTAAACGATTACCCAACTAAAAATACCTTCATCTGTTCTATATTCCAACTTACCCAAATGTATCTTTTGATATAACATTTCTTGCATAAAATTTTTGAAATGTTTAACAACTTTGGTTGATCTACCTTTCCATAACTGATAGGGTGTGTTAAAATGATTGTTTCTTAGCAAGATTCTATTTAAAATGTGAACAACAGTATGAATAGCTTGAGGCCATAGTATATTACTTAGTTTAGATTCATTGAACATAGTTCTAGCCATCTCCATAACAATCCTATTTTTCTTTCCTCCATTTTGTTGAGGTGTTTTAGTAATAGAGAAATGTCTTCTTATCCCATTTTTCATCACAATTATCTATTGAATTCTTTAGACTGGAATTCCCTCCATTATCTGATCTTAAACATTTTAATTTTCATGTCATTCATTTTAGTTTACCCCTTGAAGGTTTGAAAACAACGAAGAGTTTTAGATTTCTTTTTCAATAAAACATCCATGTCATTCTAGTAAAGTCATCCAAAAATAGTAGAAAATATCATTCTCCATTTAACCCTACTGTTCTCATGAGTCCTCAGATATCAGCATGTACTATTTCCAATGTGTTTTAGTTGTTGAATGTTCTTTAGTTTTGAATTTAACTCTAGTTTGCTTACCATATTGACATTGCTTACAGACAGAACTTGAAAGATCACTATGAAGCAGGTAATCTCTTATTGCTTCCTTTTTATTCAATCGAATTAGATTTTCAAAGATTAATGTGTCCAAGTCTTTTGTGCCACAACCAACTTTCATCTTCACTCCCGAGATAACATTTTTCTTTTCTTCATCTAGTATGTAAAAATGTTCGTTGTTCTTGTAGTTGTTCCAACTAGTTTATTTGATTTATATCACTGATTTGACATCCTTTTGAATCAAAAATAATAAAGAGACCTTTATCACAGGTTTGAATTACACTCAATAATTTATGTTCCCTTTCCTCAACCAATAAGACATTTTCAACCATGATTTCTTGTTGTTTAGACATACAATTCATTTCCAATTATCCTAGTTGATTGATCATTTGCAAAGGTGATTGTACATTCTTTTCCTTCATCTAGTTCAACAAAAAATTGTTTTCTACCTGTCATATGATTTTAACATCCACTATCCACAACCCATATTGCTTTTATGTTACCTTAGCGTAGAGCTATAGTGCATTTCAATGTTTAGATTTCCTTTTCTTTTTCCAAAATTTGGTTTTGAGATCGTGTAAGTGGGTTCATTAGATTTATGAAAACTTATAGGAAAATTTATTGACACATGCCCAAAGTTATTTACACTTGTAACATTCATTCTCATATCTTAAGGTGTCAAATCTGTTGTAGGAGTAGTTCATATTGTTTTGACTAGTTTTACAATGTCCTCTTCTATATTCAAAATTAGACTTTTCATGACTGTTATGTACATTTATCTTTCTTGAAAACTATTACAAATGCATCCTTATGTCCATACTTATAACAAAAGCAGAGTGGCCTTCAAACCTTTTTTGATGTCTACCATAACTTCTTCTATGCACTATTGTACCCTAATTTTCTTCTTGCCTTTCCGATTCCATCTTCTTGCTAGTAATTTTCTCATGATTATCCTCTGTACCTTCTTTCTTAACACTTGAAATAGAACATCCATTAGTTATTGCAGATTTATATTAATTCAGTCTTATCATATATTTGATCTTTGACTACTAATAATTTGATCTAACACTTGAGAACTATGATTCATGTTATTTTCTTGTAATTTCTTTCTTAATGAGACTACTTCAATTTTTAAACTTCATTTTCCTATCCTTTAACGCAAACATTTTAGTTAGAGATTCTTCGGTCACTCTAGCCTCTTCTATTTAAGTTTTAAGTCAACTACCATGATTTAAGTGCTATCAATCAAACCATTTTATTTATGTAATTCAAATTCTAGATTCTCAATTTCTCTTTAAAATGTTTGCATTCCCTTCTCACTTTCTTAATTCACTTAAATCACTTACCAATTCAACTTCTAGATCAACTTCTGCAACTAAGCTATCTTCTGAGACTGATCATCCTATTTTCCATAGCCATAAAAATTTGTACACATGAATTGTCATCACTCTCACCATATTCTAAAATATCACTGTCATCTTTTACACACAGGCTTTTCTTTTTGTAAGTTTTCTTTGGAAAAAACTTCTCATGTATATTCTTGAATTCCTTAGGTTTTCTATCACTATCTTCTTCATTATCGGTATGATTATTGTAAGGACACTTAGATGTAAAATGTCCTATTCTACCACAACCCAATCATTTCAGAGGAAGCTTACCTTTATACTTGCCAGTATCTCTTTTCAGATTTTTAACAAATTTGCTTCTTCCACATCACCTTATGACTCCTCATGATTGTTGATTTCTGCTTCAACCTTTTTCTTATCTTTATTTGCTACCTTGAAAGCTACTTCTTTCCTGAAATAATTCTCACAAGAGGTTCTCATCTCATATGCTGTTAGTATTCCATGTAATTCATCCATTCTAAAGTATCAAGATCTGTTCTTTCTTCTAATCTGAGATATTTTTTGAATCAAATCTTACAGGAAGTGATCTAAGTACATACACTTTAATAATATTATTATTAATTGTTTCTCCTAGACCTCATGGTATTAACAACTTCTTATTATTAATTGTTTCTCCTAGACCTCTCATGGTATTAACAACTTCATCAATACGAAGAAAGTAGGTATCTATATCTTCAGATTCTTCCATTTTCAGGCTTTCAAATTGACTTCTATATGATTGTAGCTTAGCACTCTTTACGTTAGTGTCTCCTTCATATACATTTTTCAATTTATCCCATATTTCTTTTTCTGATGCACAATGCATAACTTTAACAAATTCTGACCCTGCTAGATCTCCTAGTATTGCATACATAGCTTTGGAATTACTCTCATAGAGTATCTTAACTGTAGCATCTATTGGAATGGTTGTTGGGACTTTATATTCATTTAGTATAGCCTTCCAGATATCTACTCCTTGAGTTTGTAAAAACAACTTCATCCCGATACTCGAAAAAGCATAATTATGACCATCAAACATAGGCAATCCATGTTTTGTAAATTCTGACTTCTTATCCATTATGAATGATAAAAAACTTCCAGTGGTTAAACTGATATCTTGAAGTAACCTACTCTGATACCAACTGTTGTACATGATAAGTCAACTGAGAGGGGGGGTGGGGGGTGAATCAGTTGTATAAAATTTATTTCATTTTATAAGAAGATTGCTTATTAATCAATAAATCATGCCTTTAACATTTAACTTGTAGTAATACATTTAACCAATAAATATATAATCACATAAATGAAACAGTGACACAGTGATTTTTCATGAGGAAACCCAAAAGGGAAAACCTCTTCTTCTTATGAATGAAAGGCAAGCTCCAACTCCTCTTGACATTCTTATTTTATCTCAGCTACAACCTAGATGAGGCTGCTACCTCTGTTTCTTCAACACCTACTGAATGGAAGCTACAACTCCCAGATGTACAAGCACCAACTTGTACATGAGACTTTTACAATCTCCCCTTTCTCCTCCCTACCACCCTAAAATCATTCTCTGTCACTAAGAACCTGCAAACCAACTCTTTATCTTCTTTGTCAAAGATTAAGCAGTCAAATCCTCTCTGCACAATTCATTCTTGACCAGACCACTTAGATTTATCAATCTGTGTATGTGTCCTCCTTCCTCTGTCTTTTCTCTTCCTCAAATTTTACAGAGCCATATATCTCCCATAATCCTTTTTTTTTTTTTTCTTGCAAAATTCACTTTATATATCTTCCTGTATCATCAACGCGTACAATTGAACCCTCAGGCTTCAAAAAATCAGTTACAATAACTGAATAACTTCCTTATAGTAATTCTTATTGGCCAAGGCATCAAGAAGAACAATATCCACATGATCAGTTTAAACATTTAACCAACACCGTTTGATGAACATACATCTGTTTTAATTTTTCAACACGGAATAACCCTTGAGCACTTTGGCAAACCACTTGTGATAACCCATATGTCCATTGGCTGTGACCACATGTTAATCGAAATGCATTTCAAATTTCGCATTTCGACAATTCGATAATCCTGTGTCGAAGAGTCTTGACACTTCAAGTTACGAAACCCCGAAATAGAGCTTAGCTTCGTGCTAGCTCCTCCCTCTCACATGACCATCGGTGGTAACCACTGCCTACACCAAAAAGGTATTTCGACGTTTCGACATTTCTTGTGATGAAGTGTTTCAATAATCCAAGTCACGAACCCCGAAATTTTCGGCGTTTCACATTTTGACATTTCGACATTTCGCATTTCGACGTTTTGACATTTCTGTGATGAAGTGTTTCGACACTCCAAGTCACGAACCCCGAAATGATCTAAAGGCTTCACATTTGATCTGGTGGACATAGATCAGACGATTCTCGTTAACTTCTTGAGGACAGATCAATGATCATACTCAACTCTTATATTACTCTTTCAATGATTAATCCAACGGATATGACATAATCATTCATCAAGATGGATGGTTGTCATGGTTTCGGTATTTCGGCATTTGGGACTTTGTGATGTTGAAGTTTTTTCTTACCATGCAAATATCCCATAATAGAAACTCCCAAAATCATGTGACGTGTGTCCCTTTTGGTATTTCGACATTCGGAACTTTGTGATGTTGGTGTTTTTTCTTACCATGCAAAAATCCTGAAATAGAAACTCCTGGAATCCCGAAATAGAAACTCCTGGAGTGACGATCTCCGAAATTCAAGTTGTGCCTGTGCAAATTGATCCACGGTGCCTTTGTAAACTCACCAACAAACTCCCCCTTTGACATTTTAAAGTTTGAAATTAATGACAAAAAACCAAGTTCTGTGCAAACTGTGCAAGCTGCAATTCCTGCCAACATGATCCATTGACCCTTAAAGCCTTAAGCCCCAATCCCTAATTAACCTTTAAGCCCTCAAGCTTAGTTAATCACTAATACCCTAAAAATAAATCCCTAAATCCTCTAACCCCTAAGACATCAACCCTTAAAAACTTAACACTAATCCATAAACCCTTAATCCATAAACCTTTATGCCCTAAGCACTTAAACATTAATCCCTTAGCCCATAATCCCTAATCCATTAACAATTAAACTACCTAACCCATAAGTGCCAAATCCCTTAGCTCCTGAACCTTAATCCCTTAAACCCTAACTCCTAATCCATTAACCCTTAATCCCTATACCCAAAATCCATAAATCCCATAATCCTCAAAGCCCATATCCACTTAACCCCCAACACCTCAACTAATTAACTAATTAGGGTAATCTAGCTACATCCAACGCTACTTCTGGTGCTAACTGGGGCACTATTTTTGGTGCTAAAGGGGGCGTTATTTTCGATGCTAAATGGGGTGCCATTTCTGGCGCTAAATGGGGTGCCATTTCTAGCGCTAAATAGGGAACAATTTTCGTCGCTATTAGCGCCTAAATTTTGTGGTCGGCGTAAAAAATGCCATAAATAACTCCATCTCGATAAATAGCACCAACTTTTTCAAAAATTTGAAGAAAAATACACTAAAACCAACTTTGGAAGCAAAAATGGGAGAAAATCACAGGGATTTGTTGTAGTGGGACAACCAATGCAACCCTTTATCCAAATAATAAAGGGCTATGTTTTTAGGGAGTTAGGGATTAGTGGCTTAGTGGTTATATCAGGATGTTGTGGGTAATGGGTCGATGGGTTAGAAGGTTAGGGGGTGTGGATTCAAGGTCTAGGTTAGGTGATTACTAATAGATTAACCCCTATCCTCCTTGGACCTAGTCGGTCTAATTATCACATGACTAACCATTTACTTGAGAGGAAAATGGTCACCAAAAAGATGAATCAATTAGATGTGTGGGTAAGTAAATAGGTTAGGTGCATTGATGCTTTTTTATAGGTGTGTTTGCACTTATGTTTGTAGTTTTGTGGTCTAGGTGTGTAGTAATTATATGCATAAGTACCCCAAACCACCACACATGCCTTACATTAGGAATCTTTAGCTTACAAGTGAGATATGATTACCATTTCAAGGATTGTCACACCAATGATGGTTCTCAATTCCTATGCCATGGTCCAATGCAAAATTCTAAGGTCTTAGGCCATGACATTTGTCTTTGGCACTCATGGGCCATGTGTGGCCCCATAAGGCATTACATGTCATGCATAATGAATATTTCACCTGTTAAAATAAGGGCATAGTTTGGGAAAATTAGGCCATAAMATTTGTCTTTGGGAATAAAAAACCATGCATGGTGTCTCGAGCCACCTCACAAGMCATACATAGGGAATCTTTGGCATGTGAGTAAGTTGTGGTGCCCATTTCAAGACTTGTCATATTAGGGATGGTTTTTGGGCTTAGTCCATGGTCTTTAAAGTCAAAATATAAGATCCATAGTCCATAACATTTTCCTTTAAGGTTCATGAGCCATGCATTGGACCATAAGCCAACATGCAAGCCCTATATAGGAAATGTTTGGCTTGTAAGTGGGATATGGTGGCCATTTTGAGATTTGTAACATCAGGGATGTTTCTTTGGGCCTAGTCCTTGGCCTAGGGTCTAAGGCCATACTAATTACCACTCAAGATAACGGGTCATGTGCAGTGACCTAAACCACCACATAGAACCTACATAGGGGATATTTAGCTTATAAGTGAGATATGGTCACCATATTGAGGATTGGTGCACTGGGGATGGCTCTTGGTTCCCATGTAATAGTTGAAAGCCAAAATATAGGGTTTAAGATCATAAAATTTGTCTCTAAAATCTCATGGACATGTGTGGTTCCTTTGGCCATCACACATGCCCTAAATAGGGAATATATGGTTCATGATTTCAATATGGTATCCATTTTAATGTTTGGTGCTCTAGGGATGGTTCTCGTGGCCTACGCCATAATCAAGGGCTAAAATTGAGTGTGACCTTAGGTTATATCATTTATATTTGGTTCTCATGCATCATGTGTGAGGGCTTGAGCCACCACAAAGGAAACATACAAATAATTTGTGTCTTATGAAAAAGATATGGTACTATCCATTTTGAGGTTTGGCATAGATATTTTTCTTATATACTACACTCTATTGTACCATATAAGTGCTACATAAAGAATCATTGTTCTAAAAGTACAAAAGATCAAGATTTCAAGTTTTAGGCTAAGAAGGATGGTTCCCAAGGGCCTTAGGGATTCACAATTTCCTATGGGGCTCATCATCTATGTGCAAATATCTAAACCACCACACAACCCTATAGATAAACTCTTTATTCCATGAGTGGAATATGGGCATGATTTCCACTATTGGTGGTGGAAAGGAACTACTTGATGATCTAAGAAATTATTGATGGCTATAAATCATATACTTATCACCATACTAACTATATTAAGTCTTGTGGGCGATGCTTGGGTACGTGAACCACTACATAGGTTCTACATATCAACTCTTTATCCAACATAAGGTAGACATGCTTGAGTTGGATTTTTGGATAGTACATGGTCAATTTTGATAGGCACCATGGTTCAAGACCATAAACCAAGGGTTCTCACTTTTTGGTTGTGGAATCATTTCCACCAACCTGATAAATTAACCATGGTGTAATCCATTTTTCTTCTCTCTAGAAAATTGATTTAAGTGTGTTACTTATGTGTGTGAGTTAGGTGCGTCATTAATGTGCATTGTTTATGTGTGTGAGTTAGGTGCATCATTAATGTGTGTGGATTAGGTGCATCATTTATGTGAATTAGGTATGTTGCTTATGTGTGCGATTTAAGTGCATATGCTAGGAGCATAGCTTATTTGAATGAGCTCCTACACATGTGGGTTGAAAGTGTGTGAGTCATGTCTCTATCATCTCCATCATGATTCTATCATCTCTCCAATTTTGAATTCTCCTTGGCACTAGTGTTGCAATGGACACACCTATGATTAAAGTTGCATAGGTGGATAAATTCATTATCAATGGTTATGATTATGGGTTACATGTTAGTGTGTTGGTGTGTTAGTGGATTATGGGGTAGTTGGGGGGTTATGTGACTTAGTTATACAATTTAGGTACATTACTTGTATTAATGAGTTTGGTGCATCACTTATGTGCATGAGATAAAGGCATTGATTATGTGCATGATTTATATTTTCACTTATGTGCATGAGTTAGATTTTTACTAATTACCACTAACCCACTAATCCCTATCTCAGACAAATTCCCTATAATCGAGCATTGTAGTCATGAAAAACTATTCAAAAATGATCCTTATCAACACAAATTGAAAATTTCAAAATTTTTGAACATCTTATTTGTGAATTCCCATAATTTAATAAAATTTTGACCACAAAAAAACTATTCCAACCAAAACTACTACACAAACTTAAAATTAAATTCAAAACTACAACATGGGACTTAATGTTTCTCCCTAGGAAAGCACTCCATACAAGGGAAAATTGATTTGGGTCTCCCTGAATTTTCCCCATGGATTTTCTAGAAATATCTCAGGATCAAACCCTCAGCTGGAAGCTCACCCACTAGATGAGGACTCTTTGACAATTCTTCACTCCATCTAGGAAATAGGAGGATCGATCTTGTGTGTGGAAGATAGGACAAGGCCATATTCACCCAAAGTGCTCACACCCTAACTCGATGGTGGCATGAGGAAGAATGTATCATCCTATTTTTTAACTGAGGGGAGAGATATTGTCACATAATCCATTGCAAACAATGTTGACGATGGCTGTCATATCCCAACAACTCTTCAACCCCCCATTGCAAATCATATGGAGAGCAATGTGGGTTGGATAGCCTTATTGTTTCTATTGAAAATCCTGGAAGAACCCACCCACTAGGGGGATTTATTGGCCAACACTTAATGGGAGATTCAATGAGTGGTATATCCTTCACACATAATCACTCTTCTTCGAGATAATATCAAAGGTGGGGAAAATGAACGCAATCAAAGGGAAAAGAAAGTGTGTCAAACATACAATAGATAATTTTAGGGGGATTCTGGGATACACACCTTTAGGAAATGGTGTTATTGCATACTTTCCTAGTGCACATACTTTGAAAACATCATGATGGTATGTGCTAAAAGAAGGCATACCGGTCATGATCTTGCCCAAAATTTTGAGGGCCCCATGACCAAGATGAGCCATCCTCTTGTGCCTATATGTCATTCTTACCATTTTTAAGCATCATTCAAGGGAGAATATCTTATATTTTCAATCAAAAAGTGAATTTTCTTCTTCTTATGGTTGTAGGTGCACCCTAATGCATTTATGGGTATGCAAGTTCCCATGCCCCACCCTCACACCCCCATTCTATTATTGTGTGATAATTTTTAAATGATTATTGCTAATGTTTTATTATTTGTTTCAAATCTCTAATGTTCGTTGTATATGTTCAATCGATTCTAGGTACAACCAAATAGGTACATGCCAGATATTTCTTCCTCGAGTGAGGGAAGCTCCGGATAAACAAATGGAAATGTGACTGCATGTAGTAGATTTGATACGCGAACAACGACTAGAGGTGAAAAGGTCAGAAGAAAATTTCGTAGATGCATGGAATTTTTTCTTGCCAAAGGGGGATCATGCTCTTATGATGATGAGAGCATAGGAGATATAGAGGTGCAACTTAGGTATAAGCATTTGCTGAAAAAATGGGTACCTAAGGAATTGCCTCCATTGGACACTGAATTCATTGTCAACAATAGGACGTATCACATTGCACCATCCTCCCTGCATGACATGGGGCTATTTTCCATGGATGGAATAATTGTAAAATACAATAAAGTAACTGAATTGATGGACTACATCAGAACGTGTTAGGATTATAGTGATTGGATACGGTTGGTCCGATACATGCGAAGTATGCGAAGATATGCACTTGCCGCAAATTACATACAACTAACAAACAACGATAAAAATAAGGGAGGATATATTTACATTGATTGAAGGCCTAAATATTCTGGCCACATCATAGGGTTTATAAACAACACACGACCCAGGACAACAAACAAGAACCAAATTTCATGTTTGAGGGACGCAAAGGGAATTGGGTAGTCACGTGTGTAATAAAAAGGATAGCTCCCGAGGAAGAGTTATTAGTGGATTACCATTTGAATTGAATATATACATCGACTAATATTCTGTGGGTACTTATGCAAAACCTTTTTAAGCAACCTCTATTTATTTCATTATATATATATATTTATCTTTAACATGTACTAAACGATTAAGAATTTCGATTTACAATTAATGTGAATTTTGTTATTTGTATATATAATTTTATTTGAGTGACAAACAATTTTTTTTATCTTTAAATATTTTTTAAATATTTCAGGGTTCTAATTATATTATAATTTGGAAGGATGATCGTGGAAAAATCCCAGTCCCAGAACATGTAAATGATTAAAAATTACGACTTACATTATACACAAATTGTATTATTTGTTTATATAATTTTATTTGTGTCGCGATCAATTATTTTATTTGTTTATATAACTAAAATAAAATTTATTTTGTTGAAATGTAGTCTATGAGCCATGATGCTCATGATTCGGCTGGCGATGAAGACTTGTATTCATCCCCTGACTCGATGGTAATGTTACATAAGAAGATCATTAAAGAGAACAAGGAACTTGCTCACTTGTTAGACCTTGAAGATCAAACTCCCGAGGTCAAAGAAATGATCAAACTGCTTATGACACAACTTATGACATATAAGGTAATAACCATAATTTTAAGTGATTTTTTTATGTCATAAGTTCAATTATGAAAGTTTTTTTTTAACTTTTAGATTATCTAAACGTTTTTTTTTTCTTTCTTACATAGAGTTATTTGGATCCCTTTCAACCTGATGTTGGTAGTAGTGGCACTGCACAAACACCACATATTCCTGATTCGGGCCCTCATATACTTGCTAGGCTATTTAGTTCTCTGACTTCCACACCTTTATATGGGATCCATGACCCGTACCCTCAGGCAACCACACAACCAAGCTCTAGAGGTGGTGACAGAGATGATCTTGATGATGTGGATTACACGGTTGCATTTCCTGGAGTGAGACATGTTACTAGCACAGGGACCCTTCTTTGCACATTTATGGTCAATGAGGAAGTACTTCCATTAAAGAAAATAAGACTTCCATGTATTTTTTAATATTTTAATTGTTTCATGTTGTCTATGTCAAACATAGAACATGTATATTATTATTTTTAAATTAATGACCATATATTTTTGCATGTAGGAAACAACCATTTTTATATGAACATGGAGACCAAAACATTGCTTATTTTTGGGCCAACCATACACACGAGGTGGAATTCCCAAAATTACAACCTCAAAAAATAACTTATGGATTGTCTTGAAGGCCTCTTTAGAGTAGACACCTTCAATAAAAAAGAAACCACCTCCTTAGTTGCCCAATATTTGAAATATTTGTGAGATGTGTATAAGGTTCACTTGCAAAAGAACCCTAGATATGAGCATCCTCCTGCGGTTACAATGAGGGAGTGGAAGGTGTTCATTAAGGACGCAAAGGGAAATAAATTGAGAAAAGATGGAAAAACACCAACTGGTACCCCAAGGTAAATTACATTTTGAATTCAATACCTTTAATTTTCGTTAGATCTAAATAAAAGTGTGGTATACAACATACTTGAAACTTTTGATGATAGGTTGCCTCACACTTCGAAGGCAACGAAAAAAATGATTTCCAAACATGGCCAACACAAGCTAGGCCAGGGAGGCTACATGAAGTTGCAGTCATGAATTGTAAGCACCCAAACGTATTAACAATATTATTTGTATCGCCTTCCAACTTCCAGGTAATTGCAACCAATAACATTAAAAATACATACTCTTATGCAATGCAGGGTGACAAATTCAGAACCAAAACCACAGAGGAAGACCTCTAGATTGGTTATAGGTACGGCTATCAAGTTGTCGTCGAACATAGGAAAAGCATGGGGAAAACCCCAAGATCCACTTTGCAGGATAAGGTAAATAAAAATCAATCTAAATTAACCTTTCATTACTTATAAAATACATTCATGTTTGATATCGTCCATAAATATAATGTGTTACTTTGTTTTATTCAGGGGAGCAACACTATTAGTGAGGTCATTCGTACTAAAGATCAATGCATTGATAGTGAAACATCACCACAACATGGTTCCCCCAAGAAATCCCATTCCATTGGGATGCAACACCA
>SNQJ01S0083072.1:103969-116354 GCA_010110895.2 Picea sitchensis
ACATGTGGCCGTGTTATCCAACCGCTACCACTATAACCTCCAGGTGTGCCCACGATGCCCCTTACGCGGCACACAAGGTAAGTCGGGGGGAATTGAACTCGAAAACTCATGGAACTTCATTTTCACGGCACTTGCCAATTGAGCTGCCCCCCCGGGGGCATATATATTTTTAATATTACTAAACTACTTCAATGATATTTATAAATTGGCCAAATAAATTTAATATTTTTTTTTTTGTAGGGGATGCCCCCTCACAACGGCTTGCACATCATTAGTACAAGACCATGCATGCTCTCATGCATGAGAGGAGTCAAGAAGAATCAACTGCTGAAGAGCCCCCCAGAAAAGAAGACGTGGATGTTGATGATTTACTTAAGAACTGAAAAACACATAATAAGAGGCCTAAAAAGAAATGATGATGTATAAAATTATTATAAGACAGATTGATGTACATATACCAACTAGTATAATTGGAACAGTTTTTGGATGATAAAACTCATATATAAAAACCATTTTTTATGACATATGCCTTTGAATGAGTTCTTGCATACTTTTTGTTGCATTTCCTTTGAATGAGTTATTGTATACTTTCTTGTACTTATGTTAGTAAAATATGAAATATATATGGTTAGTAAAATATGAATAGAGAGATAAAACAAATCCAATTCTATTAATTTGTAGTACTTATGTTCAAAGAAAAAGGAAATCAAACAACTTTGTACTTTTTTTTTTATCTTAGTTTTTTTTTTTTAGCTTTTCAAACACTTTTTTTTATCAATTTTAAATATTTTTAATGCATATTTTCTATTAGAATATAGATTTGGTATTGGGGAATTGAGAGTGAAGTGAGGGGAGGGGAAGGGCCCATAGGAGCTTCCACCTTCACATGGTTGGCCCTGTTCAATAGAGAATAATTTATTGGAGCCATTTAATCTTGGAGAAAACCTCCCTCAATCAAACGTAGCAACAATATAGTCAATGTTGAATTTGTTGTTGCCCCTTCAGATTAAGAGAGGTTTGCTCCAAGTTTAGACGACTCCAATAAATTATTCTCGAAACCAAGAAGAGATCATTTAGGAGTTCTGCTTAGTTATATATCTATTACGTTTTTAGTTTGTTCTAATGGAGTAAATCCATGCTTGAATCTAGGATGATGAGGTGCTAGTCCAAAAGAAAAGTCTTATAAGGTGCTTGGAAGCATTGTCGAGGTATGTTATGACATTCTCATAAAAAATCATATTTGAGTAAAAAATTCTACCAATATGAGTTGTATTCATTTTATAGATATTTAGGGAGGTTGAATGACTTGGCCTACACTATAGGTATTAGACAAACATAATGAATGATGAGCTATGATTAGGGGAGGTACATTATGCAAATCATTTATTGACTAAATAATGATGTACAATTGGAATTGTTATGCTTCTTAGAATGAGGATCTCATCATTAAATAAGGATTTGATACAATATGGATTATTTTGCATTGTAATAGTTTAATCACTAATGAATTGGTAACACCCATACCATTGGATAGAATGTGATCCCTATCCAATTGTAAAAATACCCATGATTTCTCTTTGTCTTCATAGAAGAACATTGGTAATGAGAGTGAAATTTATTTAAAAATTGAAGTTGATTCCATACTAGCCAACAACAATAAACCTAGTAGCTTCCTAGAATGTCTTATATAAATAATTGGTGTGTGGTAATCATTCTGCAACATGTTTTATTGTTATTCCTGGATAGTCACCAATATTGAGGTATCTAATTAAATTACATAATTTGGAAAGAAGGTCACTCAAGTTTTCTCTGTAGTGAAATAGCTCATGTATCCACATTTATGCAAAAACTCATCATATCACATGACATGCATTTGGAATGGCAATATTCTTGGTGCTAAAGAAAAAACAACACTTATCTTAGGTAGTCTCTGGTTATAGTAATTTCTCAAAATGATGTATGAAACATGCTTTGGTTATATTCATTTTTCATTTAACCTATTATTGTATTTGAAAAATGAAGGTCTGAAGGGAGGTCACCTCCATGATCCACAACACATTTCTGACAAGGTATATGCTATCCATGTTTTCTATTCTTGTTTTGGTTATTTTTAACGTGTATGGGAGCCTACAGAAAAGAACCAAGGAAAGAATGGAAAACATGGGAAACACACGAATCTACCCGAAGATTAATGGAGAACTTAATGAAAAATATTGGACATGGAACAACATAATGACAAAGATTGGACATGGAACAACCAGAACACGCTACACTGGGAAACTGGATCTATTTCATTTTCTATGATGGAGGACCATGTATACTATGTTTTCCAAAAATGTCATTTCTGTAGTTGTAAGCAAAAAATAGCACAACAACAGAGTTAAAAAAATTTATATATATGAATTTTCTGTGTATTTTAAACAAATTTTTATATATGTATTTTCTTGCTAGTTTGGTATTCAAAATCATTTGTATTGTTTTCTTCACATTTGTTAATGATCATACAACAACACTTTTCACCTCCTCCACTATTTTCTTAGATGAAAATACCCTTGTCTTAAAGTACACCCAAGTCAAAACTTTTTTCACCTAAAACGTGCCTCTGCATATATCCCACTACTAGCCCCATTGTCTTTCTTCCATAATCCACTCATCAATATCTCCCTCTCATCCAAAGACTGGTGCCATCAATATATATTATTCAATCTATTACATCCACACTAAGTTTTCTCCTCTAGACCATGATACCTTATTATAATGCTCCTTTGGCACAACTTAAGCCACCTCATGCATGTTGCACGCATGTACTAATCCAAATATTACATGATTTATTCCAAAATCAATTCATGATCCAACCTCCAAGGATTTCGTTGAACCTATCGATCTCACTTCTTAAGTATGATTGTCTCATAAGGGTAAACACCTCGATCCATGGATTCATAGTATGCCCGCCTTCTTCAAATTACACCCTAAACTATCTAATACTAACTATTTTACCTTTGCATAAAATCACTTAGAAGGTTTAACATTGGATTTGTAGTAAACTCAGTTGGAGACCATTGCACTTTTTAAAAATACTCATCCTTGAGTTCAAATCCATTTTATTAGATTATTTTCATCATGAAGTGGACTTGTTTAAGAGCCCCATGTTGCACAAGGATTTTCTCCTTGCCCTGGTAATGGAAAGTAAGCTAGCCACGTTGTTTTAAATTTGGAGTTGAGTGGATGAACAAACCATTGGAGCCAAAATGAAATGGAGCATTTTATCAGAAATGAGAATGATCAATGCAAAATTGCACATATCCTTTCTAGCATAATGCCTTTTAAGTGTGCAACTTCCACTAATACATCACCTAGT
The DNA here is from genome assembly GCA_010110895.2 of Picea sitchensis. Classification (NCBI taxonomy): domain Eukaryota; kingdom Viridiplantae; phylum Streptophyta; class Pinopsida; order Pinales; family Pinaceae; genus Picea; species Picea sitchensis. The sequence continues at coordinate 107,328 of SNQJ01S0083072.1, forward strand.
TCTAACACCAAGCCAAAATCCCACATGATACAAGTCTTCATACTAGGTAATTACTCCTAGGATACTCTTATAATTTATCTCTCTAGAGCATAAAAAACTACTAGTTTAATGAGTCCATGGTGGGACAATGCCTATTCATTCCCATTATTTACTTTTTAACTCATATGCCTCAAATATTTTAGCAATAAATAGGGGATGTTGAGGTTTTCCTTAGGTTTGAAGAGAAATAGGTTTCTTAGATGGCGTAAAAATATGAAATGGTATACATACAACATGGTTAGTCTCCCCTCATAGATTATATCCTTCAAGAAACTAAAATCTTTGATGATTCCTCTGAATCTCTAATAAGGCAAAATCATCATGAGAAAGAGTTGACCACCCTTTAAGGAAGATTCAAGTGTTACTCGACCAGGGCCCTACTTGTTACATAATTTTCAAAAGTCCAATATCAAACCATAGTTATTACAAAGGTTCCAAAATAAGTTACATAGACTAAGGATATATGAGTGAATGCTACAAAAGAATGACTAACAAAGAAGATAGAAAAGAATGCCATCCATTTTCCAGGTAATCTCTTTTGGAAATATTTTCCCTCTTGTATTGCTTTATGAAAAATAAATAAAAGGCTAAGAAAGTGAATAATAGGTTGCACTTAAAATTGGTTGTTGCTCGAGATAAAACTAGAAGCTATATGGCTAGGGAAATTCTAGAAACTTTAGCCTAAGTCATTGAGGAAGAATGTATAGAGAATCAACCTTCTACTTGGCATGAAGGTGGCATTTGAGGTGACACTTTAGGATTTGAAGATATGTTTAATGAAATTCAAGATAGAGATTAACCCTAGTATTTTGGATTCTACTCTTAGATCAATTGGTGTAGAATAATATGATATATCATTAATTCAGTTGCTTCAAAAGAAAATAGGTTCCAAGAAAGAGTTACCCATTAAAAGGCCAATAGAAACCATAATAGGAATTGCGGTGTAGAAAAAGAAATAAATAAAATAAGTTGGCATACATAGAGAGGAAGAAAACACTGTGGATTATTTTGAGATGATCTAATTGAGATATGAAACGATGAAATGGATATTAGTAGTAGGATCACTCAGTAAAGGATTCATTTCATTACAATATAATCACCAAACCATTCAACATTTGTGAAGGAAATGGGTTGATTTTTATGCTATATTATAGAAAAAGAAGAGTCATCTAAGGAAAGAAAATAAGAAGGGTCAAGAGGCTCCGCAAGTCGTTAAGGTGTTGAAAGTTGAAGGTGAAACAACTAAAATAAGATAAAGGTTATATGTGTATTATAGATCATGTGTCTTTCTCCTACATATGTCCTTCTCTTATTTATTTATTTTATTTGATGGAGAAATGAATGTCTTTCCAAATGCATACACTCGATGTAAGAATATCATGCAATATTTTCACTCCTAGACACTTTCTACACCTATACTCTAACTGTTATGAGGAATAATGGAATACTTTGTGTGAGTTATATAAACATAATTTCTTTTTCGAAACTCAAGTCAACTCCAAGAACCCAAATCCATTTGAGGGAGACATCTAGTTAAGTGTTTTTTCCTCATTTCTGAATCACTAGATTATATGGAGTAGTTAATTATCTCATATCGATTACACAGAGAAACACCATAGTTTATGGATAAGAGGAGAACATCATGATGCCTCTATAGTTATTTAAAAATGTAAGAATGTTTTGTGGTCTCTTTTTTCCCATTCAATTTCTATATGCATGGATTTGATAGCATAAAAAGATATTGGAAGCCATGATATACTTCTTGAAGGAGGTGGGAAGCATTATAATTGGAGAATAAAAGAAGGGAATCTTTGACTTATTCCAGAATTGGTATTTCTTTAGATCAGTCTTAGGATTACATTGACTGCTTCAAAAGGCATGGCACATGTTGGATAGGGATGAAGTTCCATTTTCAAATCCTCTGGTGTCCATCTGATCATTACAAAGAACAAGTGTTGCACACTAGTTAGTTAATTTTACATAAATGCATTCATATAAGGTAACTTGTCAATTTCACTTACTATCAATGTAAAGTTAGCTCTGTGACTGATTATCTATTCTACTTTGTTGTATATTAAGAGTTATTGGTAGATCAATTCCATGGAAAATTAATTCTTGTAGTTTCAATTTTAGTCTTGAGTTTCCTGTGGATTTTGATTTCATTTATGTAGATTAGTATGATTTCTATAAATATGTTCTTATATAGTTAAGTTTTAATTAAATGACGTTGTGTTTTTAGTAGAAACAATTTCAGTTATGAATTAAATGTATGATTTATGGTTTCAATTAAAGTACATGCTTAAGAAAAGTATCTTGATCCTAAAAGTCTATAGTATCAAGATATTATCATTATCAAAAGTTTAATTCATCCCCAACAATGAGGGATAAGGATCCTTATCATTGTATCTCAATGACCTCAAAATACACATAATTCTTTTACCCCATCGACATAAACCTTTGTCTACTCTATCCTGTCAATTGGAAAAATGTTCAACCAATTAGCCAACCATAGTTAGATCAATGAATACACCAATTCCAGTTATTCCATGAACTCCCACGATATATTTTGCAATATTTTCACATCTAATCCCAAATCGAGCATGACTTCCCACACATCATAACCTCCAATCAATGCATTTATTTGTTATTCTCTCCATATCTTCTCCTTTGCACATGTTGTAGGGGCCAATNTGAACTCCCACGATATATTTTGCAATATTTTCACATCTAATCCCAAATCGAGCATGACTTCCCACACATCATAACCTCCAATCAATGCATTTATTTGTTATTCTCTCCATATCTTCTCCTTTGCACATGTTGTAGGGGCCAATCAACTTCCTCGATGAGAGATCCCACCAACTACACAAGCACACCATTTAATCAATCTAAACCTTGGTCATCCTATAATATCCATAGGAATTTCTTCAGCCATCCTTTGAATTCATCTTCTATTGACTGCACCAATAAGCTTTGACATATACTCAATGGTTAGAGTATAGACTGTGGTCTTTCCACCTCTACAAAATTGGCATCTCATGCATGGAAAAATTCTTGCATTATGCAAATATCCTTTCTATTGATCCACATCAAACACTATAACCTTCTGCTAAGCTCTACGGATAACCCCCGATCCATGACTCCCACATCTGCTCTTGTCTTGGACCCTCCCAATGAGAAATATTGATTCTTTTATATCCTAGATCACCATCAAGGATCCTCAACTAAGAATTGACCATGTCCGAACAACACTGCTTTTTCTCCCATGCCTCCCATTTCTCAACCAACTCTACACAAGCCTCAGTGTTATGCCCAATATTTTGGCTATGGCCACAACAAGGTCGACGATGATGCAGATAATTCCATGTGATGTTCCCTAATTCATTATAGTATTAAAACCAAGGTGATGGATGACTTACATCATTATGTGGTCCTTGGTTATCTTGGTTTTGATTCTATACTCTAATCCTGACCCCGAGTGACTCTATTGTAAACATATTCTTCTCAATGCACTCGATGAGTATGGTCAATGCATGGTATTCATCTATATGATGAGTGTTTACACTAAAAGAGTTGCAATTTATGATATTGTAGTGCTATTATATTTCCATAGTAGTGAGCGTTGGTGTGGATCATGACCAAGATTTGGGAATTTCTTGTAGAACCCCCCAACTTGCCCACAAATGGTTTATGACCATGGAGGTAAATGTTTTTAACATAAGAAAATCATTCCATATATGGTATTTTATCTTACATTGTGTGCACAACGTCATCTCCCTTACACTCTAATTTCCCTTCACTGGATCTTGGATGTACTAAAACAAAGATATCAGTTTATACTAGAACTATCCAACCCTGGAGCTAATCCTAGATCAATGTTTCAACCAATCCACTAATAGACTCTAGTCACATTGAAAGTTCTAAATATTCGTGTTGCATCAATTGCGTGTGCAACTAAGATAATATCCCACCAATAAACCATTATTTATTCTACACCTCTTGGATGGTGTAATGCATTTGACTCATCAAATCTTGAAACCAAAATCATAGTCCCAAGAGATATCTCCAACCTTTTACTTAATCTCCTTTACTTATACAATGCTTTATTGTTCTACCTTCAAATTTTGAAACTCCTTCACAAAGTCTACCCACAATTAAACTAAATTCACTCTATGCGTAGTAGTAGTTCTTCACTTGTACTTTGTATACCACTCTAGTGTTGTCATATGTCTTCGTCACCTTTTTCATGAAATGGAGGAAGCCATGAAGAAGATCCATTCAAGTGCATTGTCATCATTCATGCCCAATGATTTTGAACCAACAAAATTCCTTGGGGTCCTGATTGTTGTACAATTAAAGCCTCTCCTACATAAACACACATAGAACTAGATATTACTTAGGAAAAATTATGATTCCCTTTAGCAATCACACTTGTGATATTCAAAGCCATGGAAGTAGGTTTCTAACTATTAATCAAACACAATGTGTTCTCTATGTAGAATAGTCACTAGATTTCGACAAAAATGAAAAGGTGTAGGGGGTAGGATGTAGGATGCACCAACATCATTGTCATTTTGGCTTACTTCCTCTGTGGTATGAACCAAAATGGTGAAAAATCAAATGCATATTCAAAAGCCTCTTCTTGATTCTACTCTTCCATGCTTTCATAGTGACTTTTGAGTTAGTAGGCTCAGCCTTCATCTCATATATGCTTGTAACCTGAGGATATGTGTGCATTACAAATTGTTTTGTTAAACAATAATAGGACGTTGGTATTTTGACGCATTTTATGTCTCACTTCCGATGACATAAAACGTGGTCGATATATCCAATTTGTCGATGAATAGATCCTTTGGCATTTGAATTCTGACGTCCATATCTTCTGACTTCCGACGACAGAAAACGTGGCCAATATGGCATATTCGTCGATGAATGGTTGCACTAGAGCATCTCACTTCCGACGACCAATGACGTAGGAAGTGGGACGACCTTCTACATTTTAGGTCGTCGGAATTATGAAGACTATCCACATCACTACCAACCTCGGCCTTTGATGACACCTGTCCGTACAAAACATCGGAAGTAAGACAACTTGGTTATCCATCGAAAGTGAGATGGTACCAGAATCGATGTTTTGGGGGCCATGTTTTTGTCGAGATCCCAACAACGATACATCGGAATTATCATGAAAGTGTTGTCGGAAAATGAACCAAATTTACTAGTGTAGGGTTCTGATACCCATGTATACCCTCATTGCCTCCATATCAATGGTACCCTCATTGCCTCCATATCAATGTTTGAGATTCACTAGTGTAGAGGGAATTTTCTCAATAAGAAAAATAACTTCCTAACACTAGATTCTAAGATTCTCTTGCAAGTAACATAATACTTACCACTTTTCCTTAAATAATTTTTTGTAAAGGGGGAATGGAAGACACTATAGGCATTTAGGTACACTATCAACAAAAACATCTTAGGAACTTGAGCCTATATAAGTGGGGCACTGTAGTTTGATAATATTTTTAAAAGTATGAACATGCAATTGATGTTGTATATAAGTGGCACTGTAGTTTGATAATATTTTTAAAAGTATGAAAATGCAATTGATGTTGTATTAGATGGAAATTTATACTTGTATATTGAGTTTGGATTTCATAATGGGATTGCATGAAATTTAAAATAAGAATGGGATTATTCTCCGTATGAATTATAGTCCTCATCCTTATGATCTTATTTCTCCTCCTCATCCTTCTTTTTATATTCTTCTTYCTAGGCTCAAGGTTGGCTATATTATTTCTTTTCCTATGAGCAATGCTCCAATCATCAATGTTTTTGGTCCTTTCTTCTTCCAAATGATCCACAACCAATGAATTAGTATCATAACTAGGCCCATGGGAATATATTGGAAAAAWTAATTATGGATCATAGTGATATAGATTTTATTTCCAAAACAAGTTATAATACCCTATGCCCTCAATAATGGTAAAAAGGTAGGGTCAATTGGTGTACCTAGTCCCCTTAAAACCAAATGGATTTATCATAAAATTCCCTACTTTTTTCTTAAAGGTATTTGGTGGATACAAACAAATTTGTTGACAACCTCTATATATACAAATTAATCACAAACACATTAGGGAGGTAATATGGATCAGTTGGAGAGCCATATAATTTAATATAGGTATACATTGAGTCCATGAAATAATCATCTATTACCCTAAGGAACTCATGGGCCTCATCAATAAACCTCTTAGGATCTTTTATATTATGGATTATCCCAACAACAAACACAAATTTGTACTATATAGTATAAAATTCAATAAACTCCCGATCCTTTCTAAGGATGGGGTACCAAAATTGAATACGATGGTCTTCATGGATCCCTTTCTATATTTGAAACAATCTCCCCAATTAAAAGTGACAGGTTTCTTGTTTCTTGTTCATTTATGAATGATGTAAATAAATTCTCTTGGGAAATTAGAGGTAATCTCTTTCCCTAGAGTTTAGCTAGCATCCAAGCAAGGTTGACATAGGGATACTTGAGGATTCATAAGTCATAATTGTTAACAACATAATGCACTCCTCCAATAGAAATTTTCCTCTACTCATTCAATAACTCACATCTCCCTTGTAATGTTTCAAATAGATATTAACTTGTTTAGGGTCAAACAATATTCCTTTCTTAGGTAATAAAAACATGTATTAAAATATATAATTATAGAGAAATTGTTTCTTACAGACAAGGATGAGGTATTAAAAATGAATTGGGTGATCTTCATGGATCCTTTTTATATTTGAGACAATTTCTCCCCAATTAAAAGTGATGAGGTTCTTATTTTTTTCATTTATGAATGATGTAAATAAATTCACTTGGAATCTTAAAAGTACTCTCTTATCCCAAATATTAGATAGCCTCCAAGCAAGGTTGATATAGAAATAATTGAGAATTCCTATGTCATAATGTTTAACAACATAATGCACTCCTCCAACAAAACTTTTCCTCTATCCATTCAATAACTCAAATCTCCCTTGTAATGTTTCAAACAAATATTGACTTCTTTAGGGTCAAACATATTTCTCCCCTAGGTAATCAAAACATGTATTAAAATATCCATAATTAAAGAGAAATGGTTTGTTACATAGGAAAAACACGAGGACGAGGCATTCATTTGCATCATATTGGTTATCACACCACTACACGATCTTTTAATAATTAAACACCTTTGGGAAACAAGGAATTTTGGAATCCCATGCAATTCTAGGTTGGTTCTTCAATAAGATAGTATAATAATTGACCCAATGGTATTTCTTGTGCATCTTAATTATGGATTTCTCGGTATCTTTAATGAAATATTCTCCAACTTTAGGCATTGTAACAAGTTGTTCAAGGTGTTCAATATAAGGATGAAGAATTATGGATGGGGGATTCGAAAGGTGAGATTGTATGTAAGCTTGAATATGGTAGACAAGAGATTCAATAAGTACTAAGTGTGCCATAAAGGAAAAGATAAGCATAATTGATTTTTTTTTTTTTTTTTTGATGGAAATGACTAATGTTAGGAGTTTTAGGATTTTTAATATCAATAATATAGTCTATCAACTAGAACCTTCTAAATAAAAATATACCCTTGTAGGTGATAGTACAAAAATAGCTTCAATGATATTTTATTTAGTAATTATAATCAATGATCCTTCCATTTCGACTAATGGAATGAAATCATGTGGAGATGGAAGTATTTTCCATTTGGACTATTGGAATGACATCATGTGGAGAGGGAAGTATTTTCCATTTGGACTAATGGAATGACATCATGTGGAGAGGGAAGTATTGTTCATTGAATCCTTATAGTATTCTATTTTCATCTATCATTCTTCCTAATCTCATTTGAGTTCATGATTTGGTCATTTTTTAAGTATTTTTCCTCAAGTTCTTCCATTGACACCATGATGTAACAAACTAATTTGGGTTCTCCAACAATTTTTAGTATTTTTCCTAAGTTCTTCCACTGATACCATGATGCAAAAGATAAATTTGTTTTGTCCACATATCCTTGTAATGAATCCTTCAAACTATTGTTGATAGATGACAACATGTATAGAAACTAGGATAATTTCAAAAAAAATTCTATAGATTTCATAATATTTCATTGTTCCTACATATTTGAAACTGATAAAATACAATTCAATTTGCCATCAATTTATTGGAAGATTTTTGCAATCTATGAAACACAAGGGGAAAAATCCTACCATCCTTGTCAACTTGAAATATTGTAAAATATAATGAAGTCTAGATTTTCTTTCATGGAAGAACTTAAGAAAGTTGAAAACATAAAGGGTAAAATTCATGTGATCGAAAGACTCAAAAAATTCTTGCATTAGAATTCAATGTTCCTTTCAAATTTCATGCTTCAATACTTACCAAATTTCATCAAAAGGGGATTCTCTTAGAACCCTTCTATTGCCAAGCATATGCACTACAAATGACTAACATTCCATGGGACTCCACATGATCTACTGACATGGATTTAGTGGATGTCACTCTATGTGGGATACATGTATTGCACTCCCAAACATGGAATGGGTACATTCATGCCCTTTGAAAGTCCAACCCTCAAGATGCCATTTCATTCAATTCCAATACAGAGAGTCTCTCGTGGAGGTCTAGAATTATCTAGAAGTATGCATAATGAAAATAATAAATATGGAATAATGGGATTCATGGAAACAAATTCCCATGTTCCTAATGAATCACATTCACACAAGTAGCATGGAAAAAATATATATTTCCATAAAAAAAAATGACCTTTAATTATAGAGATACAAACACATATATAACACTTATCATTTGACATAAGATAGTCTAAGAAACTAGTTGCATGTAAGTGATTTTACACCCAACCATAGGAATCTGGTGTAGATTCCATCCCCAATTTGAGATTTAAGGCCATTATGATGAATGAAATGAGCTACATACTTTTATCTCACTTAACC
>SNQJ01S0083073.1:0-21473 GCA_010110895.2 Picea sitchensis
TTTTTTCCGATAAAAGAACCGGAGCATAAATATTGAAGAGGCTTACCTGATGTCCTGATTCGCGGTGCAACAACTTCGTGAACAGCCAATGGATGGTGCTATGTTCTTCGATCAGGTCTAGCGTTGAGGAGTTCTAGAAGGTGTCTAGACCTCCTGAAGCTCCCCTGGCGCTAGCGGCTCTACCTGCTCCTTTTTTCCAGAAATTTTTACTAGCATGGAAGGTCTCAGGCTCCTCCATCTTCATCTCATGGATCAGAAGTACATCCGGGGAAGTCATTCTGACTAGATCTTTGACAGCTTCTTCTTTTAGCTAGCTTCCCAACCCTCTGCAGTTCCAGGAAATGAAAAGCATTAAGAACCAGAGGGGGGAGGGGTGGCTCCTTTCGAAGCCTTGCCTTTTTTTGAGGATCTGGTTTCTATCATAGCCGGGATGGTATGCTGAATTCCTGCAGTTACGTCCCTGTAAGATTTCTCGTCCCTTTTTTTTCTCTCTGGTTTCCTTCCTCTAGGGGCCTTTTCTAGGGTTCCAACAGAACTGCTGGTCTCTGTGGCCCCCTCATCTGTATTTGCGCCCGTTTCGGAATCTAAAGGGATTTGCTCCTCATCCGACTTCAAGGGTTCATCTGCTAGAGGGGTTTCATTGACCGGTATCGGATTTTCTGGGGCTGGCGGGGACTGAGTGGCTATAACTTTCGGCTCTTTCCAGGTTTCCTTTGGCTTGTTAGCCCATTCTTTCGGAGGTGCCTTCTGAGGGTTTTTCTTTGAAGATGATGGTTGGCTCACCTGCTCTGGCCTTGGATCTTTGGATTTAGGACCTGGTTTGCTTTTCTTGACCTTTTCCCAGCCCTCAGCATCTTCCTTTTCTGGGCTTTGATTCTTTGGGCAATTCCTCTGGAAGTGTCCATGCTCTTGACAGGATCTGCACTTGAAGGGAAGGTGTTCATAATCGAGTTTCTGGTAGTGAGGCCAGTTGCCCACAGTAAGCTTCACCGCCTTCGGGAGCCCTGCCTCAAGATCCACTTCAACACAAATCCTAGCGCAGTTGTAGATGGACTTGTTGTCTGTCGTATCAATGAAATTCCCTATTCCATTCCCTATCTTTTGCAGAGCTTCATAGTTCCAGCAGTGAACCGGCAAGTTGGGGAGCCTGACCCAAACAGGTACGTCCTTTGGTAGTTCCACCATGGGATCAAAGTCCGGGGTCCAGTGGTTCAGATACAGCCCCTGGGTTCCCATAAAATATGGTCCATTTCTGAAAATGAGATCCTTGTCTTCCTTGCTTATAAACTCGAAGAGAAAAAAACCACTGCTCAAAGGGTAGCAGGTAAATCCTTGCTTAAGGAGAGGCTTCCAGTTCCTTTGGACCCAAGCGTCGGTGGTTTTTGCTGAGGGCCAAAGTCCCATAAACTGGCCTACCAGCCCTCTCTCAAAGAGAGCCAGGGCTATCTTGATTGCTTGCGTCTCCGGGAGGGCGATTTCTAGGATTTCATCGAGTTTTTTTATGAATTTTTGAACCGTAGAGGGGACCTTGCGCTTGCCTCCGCTGGCAATCAGCTTCTTGAACGCGTCCTCTTCTGAACTCGGAGGGGGAGGGGCCGAATCCCCACCCCCTGGGGCAGCCATGGCCGGCTCTGGCTGCAAAAACGGACCCTAGACGCTCTCTGCGAACCCTAACGCTCTATCGCTGTCGAGGAATGATTGTTATCCTCCCCATCCAGATTCAATTCTCGTGAGTGATATGTTGAGCTCATAATAAAAGGTATGCAGGCTTGGCCCAGTTAAGCTTTCTGCAGCGCTAGACCACGTCCTTGCTCGGATTTGAGCACAAGACCTGACCTTCGTTGCAATAACGACTTTACCATCCAGCGGCCTCCGCTGACCTTTTTGATGATTTTTTTTTTAAATATATATAAAAATATTAAAACATGTTTGATTTGTTTAGAAAACATATAAAAAATATCATATAGTTTCAGGTTGTTCTTAAATTTTTTTTGGGTAAATGATTAAAAAAATACTAACCTTTTGAATGTTAGAATCTCCTTGTTCAATGTCTTCTTGATATTCGTCCCCTATAGATTGCTCCAAACTTTTTAAATAATGCTTCCCAATACTTGATATGATGTAAAGAAAACAAAATAAGAGTATATATATATAAAACAAAAATTATATGAATCATAGCTAAGTTTAATGAATATGGAATAAATTAAAAAAGAAGAAGAGTGTGTAATAAAGATTATATGAATCAACACTAAGTTTAATGAATATAAGATAAATTAAAAAATATATAAAAAATAATGTAATTACCTAATAAATGATAAATTAATAGAGTAAAAGATTTATTTAATTTTGGAGGGAAAATATTGAAAGGAAATTTTTGGGGAAAATTGTTTGGGGGCGATTTTGCTCTCTAAGTTATAAGATTGTCATTGGAAAGGTGAGCATTTGTATCATTCTATGTTTTTAGTGAGGAGTCATGGCTTCGTCAAATAAAAAAGTTTTTATTTTTGAAGCATCAACATCTTGTTCATGTACTTCTTCTTTATGGGACTTGCAAATGTAATGGGAATGCTTCTAATGTAAATGAAAAGTCATATTTTTCACCTAGTGAGGGATTTGATCATAGTGCAAGCAATGATGTTGAACATGTTCATCAAGAAAGCCTAAATCTGAGGAATTTGAAGGCACCACTAATGAAGGGGGGGGGATATGATGGCTATCATTCTTCTCAATAGTTTAATGATAACATCAATGATATGGAAAATACTCAAAATCTAGCTCCAAGTGTAGATTTTGATGATAGATTAAATGATTGGGATGATAAATTTCCTCCAAGTGATAATTTTAATGGAAGAAACAATGGATATTTCAGTGGAAGCATCGATGTAGAGGAGAAAGATAATGATGACGTTAATAATGATGAATATTTTCCTCCAACAATAGATTTTAAAGGATTTGATGAAGATGATGGAGATTTTCCTCCAAGTGAATATTTTCAAGGCATTGACGTGGATGATGAAGATTTTCCTCTGACATTAGAAATTAAAGGTTTTGATAAAGATGATGAAGGTTTTCCTCAAAGTGGGAATTTTCAAGGCACTGATGAGAATGATAAATATTTTCCTCCAAATGAGGATTTTAATGGCACTGATGAGAATGATGAATATTTTCCCTCAAGAGTGGATTTTAAAAGTTGTGAAGATGATTATGCTGACAGTGGACACTTTTTCCCATGTAGTGAATTTAAAGGCACCGATGGTGATGATGATGATTTTCCTCCAAGTGAATATTTTGAACGAACTAATGATGTTGTTGTTGATGACGAAGACATTCCTATTAGAGAAGAATTTAATGGTATTGATAGTCTTAAGGGTGATGGTGATTTTCCTTCAAGTGAATATTTTCATGGAAGATCCAATGACATTGGTGAGGATGGTAATCATTTGTATACTAAGTTTGATATTCTTCTTATAAATGAGATTAGTAGTGAAGATGGTGATGGACCTAGGAATGAAGATCATGTTCTAAGTCATTCAGGTGCAACAAATCAAGGGGGCCAATATTCTCTTGTTGGGTTTGCTGACAATGTTGTGTATGATTATAGTGAGGGTGATATTCATCCTAGTGATAAGGAAATTCCTTCTAGTGAGAATGATGAAATAGTGGAGACATTGCAAAGAAGTATTGTGTATTATATCATTCCAAATCATTCTATTTATACAAGGTCTAGGAAAGAATTTCTCACAAGATCAAGTTCCATCATTGATTTGATTTGAAGTGAATGTTGCCAAAAGAATTATTTGAAAGGTATAGACTACATGTATGCTATGGAGAAAAGGAGGATATATTTATCAACGAATAAGAACATGCAAAACTCATATTTAGTGGGGTGCATGATGTCTACCAAGATAGGATATGATTATCGCATTGTGAATATTTTACTCTACATAAAGGATTTCAAAACATTTCACTCAATTGGTAATATTCATATATCAAGAATCCAAACAAGGTTGGAAAANTCATATTTAGTGGGGTGCATGATGTCTACCAAGATAGGATATGATTATCGCATTGTGAATATTTTACTCTACATAAAGGATTTCAAAACATTTCACTCAATTGGTAATATTCATATATCAAGAATCCAAACAAGGTTGGAAAAAGATCCTACATTTTATTCAAAGGTACATCATGGACGAGAGAGTGGGCCATTAAAAAACACTACATTGTCATGGATGTGTGACTTCTTTTCCAAACGTGGAGAGTGTATTCCAGATAGAGACATCATACATATTTCAGATAATTTCTCAAGGAGAGAAATCTACAACGTATACAAACAATATGTTGAAGGTGATGAAGGAAATGGTAATTTTTATTACATATGCATATTTTACAAGAATATGGAATAAACAATTCAACAATATCCATATTCCTAAGAAGTCAAAGATGGTGGTCTGTAGTACATATGCTTCTCTTAAATTATGAAGAGATAAATTTGAAGGGGTAGAAAGAGGTATAGATTTACAAAATTATTTTTTTAAATTGGATAGTTATCAACTATGAAAGCATGTCATGAATATTTTGAATTTATGTTATGTGCATATTCCATAGTCGAAGCACTTCAAGAACATCAGAATCAACAATCAAGTGAAAGGAAAAAGTTTTACAAACATCGAAAGAAGTGTTATAATGCTCCAGATAAACATATAGGTTTGATAATTGATGGCATGGACCAAAAAAAACACTTTTTCCACATTTTGTCTGTACATGAAAAAAATTACAAGAGGAAAATTTTATTTAGTTACTTGGTTGGTTGTATGTTTTTTAATGGAAAAATGTGTCTGAGGGTTTACTTCATAGCTCCAAATATTCATAATGATGCAAATCTGACCGTTACCATAATTCATCATGTGCTCACTCACTAGTCTGGTAATCTTCCTAAAGTTTTGTCTCTACAGTTAGACAACACCAGCCGTGAAAACAAAAATAAAATTGTATTTGGATATCTAAGCATGCTTGTTGAACTGAGAATATTTCAAAAGGTAAAATTTGGTTTCCTTCTTGTTGGACACACCCATGACCATATTGATCAAATGTTTAGTAATTTTTCAGTAACATTGAAGAGGGAAAATGTTGGGATCCTACCATCATTGATTGAAAGTATTAAGAAATCATACATTCCAAAGCCCTCTTTTCAATTACTAGAAGAAATTGTTGACATGAAAAGATTTATTCACAAATCTCATGGTGAAGAAAAGTGTATTGAGAATCTTAATGACATTATCTTCCAACATCAATTTTGTATCAAAAACATTGATGGAAAAAAACTTATATGGGGAAAGAAGTATTCAAAAAGTGCAGAATGGGGGCCTTCATCACGCTTAGAAAAAAATTTAAGTCCATTCTATATCATCCAGTGTTTGCATCAAAGTTATTGTTATTGCAATTAGTTGTTGAAATGCATAATGCATGAAGGCATAATAGAGATGTAGATTATGTTGAATGCTTGGAAGAAATAAAAAAGTCCATTAAAGATACATATGAGCACTTTGATGTCGTTGATTCTGTTTGGTGGGAGTCTTTTTTCAATGGTCAAAGTGACATAATTTCAAGCTCAACAAATGAAGATGCATTTTTGAAGATTCCATTTAGTCGGGCACAAAATATGTCAAATGAATTTGAGGAAATAAACATTGTTGAACAACAAGAATCTCAAGGTGTTATTGAGTTTTCACAAGTAGAGGAAAGAGAAATGTATATTGGTTCTAGAATATCATGTGCACAATTTGAATCCATGGAAGACCTTTACAGGGGTTCTGTACATTACATTAAGGGTGGTTACATGATTGCATTGTTAGCGACTAAATATATACATGGTTATCCGTTCTAGATTGCAAAGGTTATAAAGGTCGGTAAAGAAAATGAAGATGTTATAGAAGTTGAATTACATTGGTATGCAACAGACACACACCCATTCAATGGTGTGTACAAGCCAAAGATGGTAGTTGAGAAATATATCCATAGAAAGAGAAAAATAAAGGGTTAAAATGCAATTTGTCGTCACACTGACCTCTTAAAATTAGAGGATGTTGGCATACTTGTTCATGAATTCAATTTGACAAAGAGACGAACTATTCACTCCAGGACCACAGATATTATAAAGAGGTTGTTGCCACAAAAAATAACTAAAAGATGGGAATCTATTGAACCTAGTCATAGATCTAAAAGGATTTTGACATCTGAAATGTTGGGCATACATGTATACTCAAATGGTGCCTTCGTTGATAATAGAGAAGAATATGGATCATATACATCTTCATCCAATCATTCATCTAAAGATAATGTATATTTTGATGGTATGCCAAAATCCATGAGTCAATTTCAATAAGTGTATGAAACATTTTATGTATTCTTTATTCATATAACGTTTGTATGGTAACTAGAAAGGAGTATTCTAACTTACATATGATTTTACATGAAGTTGTGAATCATTTATATTTTTATTGAACTATATGTTTTGATTATGGAGAATATAACAAAATTTCTTAGCTCATATGTTTTGAATATGAACAATGTAACAATAACTTTAAGAAATAATTTATGTTTCATTCAATGTAATTTATATTGAGCTTTTTTATTAAAAGTAAAAATATATTTGGAAGTGTTGTTGAATTCTTAAATTATAGGGTGATATTTTCAAGCCATTATGTATTATCTTGTGCTTGGAGTGATAAACTAACCCTAAAAAAGTAAACATTTTAGGGTTGATTTTATGATTTTATTTACAGTAGTGATGATTTTTTACACCATTGTTTTAAAAGTGTTTCAATTTAATCCCCTATTGAAAAGGGGGTGCTATTGAATTTATTGCAATAGTACAAACTTTAAGGCTTATGTTTAAAACATGTTGCAATTTTAAGTTCGGAAAAAGAGGGTGCTACTAATAGCACTACTTTTCAATTTGATGGTTGATTTTTAAGTTTTGATTGCAATGGTACCAATTGTTAAGAATAATATTTCAAATGAGCTATAATTCTAACATTTAAAAAAATGCTCTTGGTAGCACTACGTTTTTATTTAGGTGTTGATTTTAAGGTTTTTTTGCGCAACAATATAGGTTTTTAAGGCCATGCATGAAAAATGTTATAATTTTGACCCTAAAAAATGGGGGGTGATACCAGTAGCACCACTTTTTTATTCAAGGGTTGATTTTCATGTTTTTGACACAAAAATATGGGTTTTAAGGGCTATAAATCTTGTTTTGAGGTCACAGTTCTCGTTAAGTTGGTAGCTTTGTTGGAGGTCACTCAAAAACTGCAGCACCATGTGGTCGGTGTACCATTCCCTTTTGTCTAGCTATTAAGGTGGGTAGCCAATACCATTATTTGTTATCATGAAACACATGCACCTTGAGATGACTAGATGATAGTCTCCCCCATTTTTGTACTAGATATGAATGTATGGATCTTAGTCTTTTTGGACACTATATCATCATGGTCCATGTAGCCTGATTTTGTACACTACATATTTGGTGGGAATGATGTACTGGCTAATTTATATTATATACATATGGTTCAATTTGTACTTATGATTTGAAATGATGTTATTTATATGTACATGCATGATTGTATGAATGCTTGAACTAATGTGAAAAATGTCAATCTAACACATAGTTAGCTAATGAATTAGCCAACATGTTTTGATTTCTAACAACATGATCAGAAGAAATGAAATAAAATTATCACTCGAGAAGTTGCACCCTTAAAAACTTCCTAAGAATCACAACATTTTATGACAAGATAGACATTATTCAGTTGAGATACCACTAATTGTGAATCCAAATAGACAACTAACCTATGAATTCCTAAAGAAATGGGTTTGAAAAGAAGTTTGATGACTACACTATATTCTGCAGCGTTGTTGGTCATAGGACCGAGGCATATGCCCCCAGAACTCACAAGTTGGTCAGTGGGAAAAAAAAGCACCCATGCAGTGGAAGCAATGTTATAGGTACTAGGTTGGCACCATCTATAAAACCTACATAGACTGGGATACACGTCAACATCTAAAACTCAAGCACCAAGCATTATAAGTATGTGAACTGAATCAACTAAATGTAACAACAAAAACCGTTAAAAACCTTACAAAAATACATCATGGTACAAGGCGCTGCACAGCCTAATAGCTTACGATTAGTACTTCTTGAGGTAGATCCCATTACGAGGCTCAAGCATAGGATTCCCTTTGTATTTAATTAGCATAGGATCATTTTGAAATACAAGACTAATGATGTAAAGACCATGCCACATAGATTCTAACTTTCCTACTACTAACTTATCATGGTCCTGATCATAAATTAAGACCAAGCCTCCTTCAACAAAAACACAACGTCGAACACTTTTATTATATTGAGCTTTTATCCACTTCTTATGAGTTTCATTGACCATCGTAGCTTCTAGACAATATTCATCAATATCATCCAAATACATGAGATGTTCTTCTCTTAACAAGGTGTCAAGAAATAGTTCTACGGTTAGCTTCAATGAAGGTATTTCACATTCAATCGGTAACACTGCCTCCACTCCATAAATGAGTTGAAATAAACGAGTTGAAAAGGTGTAAAATTGGTGGCATTTTTTACTGAGTTTCGATATGGCCAAATGTAAAAAAAAAAAAAAACATTAGGTGCCAGTTGGTTTTGTGTCTCCCAAACATTCTTTGAATCATGGTATTCAAAATGTGATTGGTGACTTATACTTGACCGTTAGACTGAGGATACTAAGATGTCAGGTTTTCATGTCGAAAAACCAACCTGGTGTTATGGAAATCTAAGTCCTATGGCTTTGGGTCAAGGCCATGTTATCCCCAGTTTAGGGATAACTAAGGAGATTATGTCTCGAGGCCCATAGGTCCTAGACATGGAGTACCGAGAGCCAGATCGACTTGAGCATGGCCCTAGAGGGCCCATCTTTTATTTTCTGCAGCTCCTCCATTTTGTCAGCAACAGCAACATCCATCACCTCGACATGGTCCTGTAGCAGAAGTGGATCTTGCTCCATGAGGTAATGAGTTCGGGTATCATAGTATGTGTCACTCTGATCCTCAAAACATTTGAATATGTGCATTTAATCGTTTTTTTTCTAATGAGTGATTGGATCTTATGCCTATCAACTTGACCATATATGGGGGGAATGACAGGATTCCCTAGTAAGCTTGTGCCCATAGATTTTGAGTTGCCACTGGGGGGATTCATGAGAAGCCATCGTCCGCTCCCACCATACTTACCACTTTCCATCTTTCTCCCGCTCATCCATCCCATTACACTAGTCTGGGCATTGGGTTGGCCAAATATTTAAGGGTTGCACCTTACCTTGTGGGAAGAAGGGGCTAAAGGCCCAGAGGGTAAAAGAAGCTCGAAAAATATAGAACCAAAATAATGAAACCTTGAGATGCTTCGCCTAGGGATCCCTGAGAAATAAGTAAAAGGATTATCAGCAAGAAACAGAGGGGCCCATATAAAAATAATAAAACAAGACCTAGTTAGAGGATAGGGGGTCTCATCACGAGCTAGCCTATTAGGTCCATGGGCATGTAGCGGTATGACACTACCAGCAGTTTTTCACCACGCTAGGGTAGTGGCTCTTGGTGGCATAGCCAAGAGAAAGGGGGTCTCATCATGAGCCAAGGTAGTGCTTCTTGGTGGCATAGCCAAGAGAAAGGGGGTCTCATCACGAGACAGCCTTCTCATTTCCGTAAAGTGATTGTGGGTAACATTGCCACCACTGATCACCACGCCAAGGCAGTGTCCCTTGATTAGTTTCTTGAAATAAAAAAGCAATAAGAATAAAGATAAAAGGAATGATTGGGCTTGGAAAAAATTTCATCCATGACAAGTGCAACTCACCCTCTACAAAGGCACCCACAGGTAATCCATTCATTTCCCTGTTATCACTGCACCCCTTGCCCAGACATCCCTTATCCACCTCATCCACTCACATGGCTTGGATTTGACTTCTCCTGGAAACATCCCACATCCAGTGAGCATTAGCCCAATAGGATGCCCTATCACTTCCTCCAAACTTGGCTTGCAGATTAGTATAATGTCTTTGAGCACTTGTCTAGGTAAAAGGGGTTTTATGCACATGTTTAATAAAATTGATGATTAGATGTGATTAACATTGCTATGATTTTTGTGACTTATGAGCCCATGGAGGGAGTATCTATTGATGTGCAGGGTCATACCTGATGGATAGGTACACATGGGGAGACGATTAGTTCAGACCTCTAGGGGGATGGAAGCCCATCAGATGGATGTTGAGACCCCAGCAGGGGGCAGAGACAGATCAAAGGTTTTGCACCAAAGAATAGGAGGATGTTCCATCAGAGGCAGCTTAGCAGACCTGTACCCAGGGGGGTTGTGCCCTTTCCACTAGGATGTTGGCCTTGGAAGGCCCATGACATCACCCAGGACACCTATGACATCATCCAACACTTGTGGAGGCTTTGGGAGGCAGTTGTGGCACGTGTGGCATGTTCTGGAGGCCCAAGGAGGCCTAACGTTTTGCTCCAGGAGGCCAACGTTGCCCTAGAAGGGGATAACGTCACCCTGAAAGGGAATGACGTCTTCATCTTTGCTTGATTTAGGGTTTGATTATGACATTTAATGTAAAAATAGTATTATTATGTATTTTGGCCTTGTCGGCCTTTTGTGACCTAATGTTTAATTAAGGTCATTGGTATGGTATAAGTAAGAGAGCTAAGACTCTCTTGCATTCATCATCTTTCACTCACACTTGTGTGAGGTCTGAAATTTGTGCCCTCCTCTAGGGTTTTGGCTGAAATTACTAGTGCGCACTTGTTGAAGGAGGCTTATTTTGGTTATTTTTGGCATTTTTTTTGGTGAAAGGTTTACAAATAGGGTTTGGCTTGATGAATGCTTGGTAAATGTAAGTGAATTTTTGCAATCCTTCCCTTACTTGAATGTTTATAGTATTTTACTTGCATTTTGTTAATGAAATTTGCTGGAATAAACCCTAGGAAATAAGCACATGTTTGTGTCCTTATTTTAATTCCCTACTAAGATTGTGCCATGGAGTTTTTTACCTGTTGAAGACATTGCTAGGGCCTTGCCATTGCAACACCCTACCTTTGTTCTTCATCCTAGCCGATTTTACTTTGTCATTGAGCTAAAGAAGGAGGAAAACGTGCTAAGGCCTAGGGTTGCCTACACCTTAGTAAATTGTTTTCCCCTAGGGTTTGATAGTTGAAGCCTTGGCTTACCAACACCTCACCATCAAACTCCTCTTGTCTTTGGCCTTGCTATTATCATAATGTCCTTCAATTCTTGCCGCTATTTTGACTCTATTTTCCCTATGAATGCACTAATCTAAGACCTTTATGCTTGAGTGCCTTGATCAAAAACTTCAAACATCCAATACCTTTGAACAAATACTAATATTGTCTAACCCTAAACTACTAACCCTATTGCTTCCATTATCCATTTGATTTATAATTATACATTGCATCATTTTATGCTTCTTTAAAGCAATTGAAAGATTGGCTAAAGCGTAGTAGTCTTTGCTTCTAATGAATGTTGATATTGTGACATTGATGATAAATCATTCTTGCTCATTATGAAGATTCTTTAAAAGCATTTTTTGTGAAGTAACATATTGTGATTATTTCTATTACACACCATTGACTGCTTCATCAATAATATTAGTCAGTTGCTTTATTTGAGAAAATCCAATTATATGAAGTACTAACTAGCAAGTGACCTTGCAAATATAGTTAATTGTTTCTTTGTTTAGGGCATGTACATTTCTGGTTGTTATTTATCTTTATTGGTTGTTTAGCCGAACTTTCTAATCGATGGTGACTTGTGAGAGGGAAGCTTTTACCTTGGCCTTTTACCCTTTTCCTTCTCAAAACCTCGGGTTACCGGGGACGTCTCCCCTGGGCCTACCACCCTAAATAGAAAGAGACTTCATATTGAGGTGACAGTGATAGGATAGTCTCTTGTTGCGTTAGTTTTTCTTCTTTTACCTCTCTTTTACATCCAAGTACAAATTGTGCGATAACAGGCCACACCAGAGAATTTCCCTTAAAAGACTCCTCTTAGCCTCTAATTAGACAATCAATTGGAAATAACTGCCTGCAGTAACTAACTTTTAGAAGAAAGGAAGAGGAACATACTTGGAACCCTATGTTTGAAGTAGATCTCGTTTAAGGTATTTCGCTCCCAAAATCCTTGACAACGATATTCTGAAATTCCTATAACCAAGGAAGTATGCAACTGCAAGAAAGTATTTATCCGCTAACTAACTAAATATAATAGATTTAATTTTTGTGTAAGATTCAAAATAATATACACATGATATCATTAAAATCATGATTAACACAAAGAATTGAACAAGAATGAGATTTATTTTATTGATAACAGCAAAAGGGGGTTGGTTACAACTTGTAATCGTTGTGGCACAATCCCAGAACTAGGCTCCAAGTTCCTCCACCCAAGGCATGAGATGACAAAGACTACCTCCAAATTTTTGTGTCCCGATGGGTCCAAGGAAGTAATGGTTTTATTATTGATGAGATAAAGAGGAACACAAATCTTGAAAAAAAGGATTTTTAGGGGGGAAGACAATCTTGGGAATATAAGAAAACAGGGGCTTGCAGGGCTATAAATAAACTACCAGCATAAGGCTACATCTCTTTGATCATGTCTTTCATCCATCCCAAGGCTCTCTTTTATACTCCCTTTTGACAGTTGGAGTAGTTATACATGGGCTATAGGAGATCGAGAACCTATGGAACACGTCAACTCCGCTTGAAATATCGGGAATCATATTTTTCTTGAGTCAATTAAACATGTACGTGGGTTTCTAACTAGAAATTCATGTATGTACGCAAGTTGTTTTAAGGAGAGTCGCGTACATCTTGAAAAATGGGATTTTTTAATATGTTGTAAGGGAGGAAAAGGGGGATTTTTCTCCTGCAAATAGGGAAAGGGATGTAATTGAGGCCAATGAGTCGTCGTGATCATAGAAAGTGCTAAATGATGTTATAACAAATTCCCCCTAATGTGTGAGGTCAAAAGAGGAACTGATGGTTGAAATACATTACAAATTGTCATGAAATTGTGGAGGGGCCATTGGGTAGAAGTAGTTGAAGACCAATCCCAGAACTGTACCTACAACAGAAACAAATAAGATACTCTCTTCTCAAGTCGGGAATTCCCATGGTTGAGTTTGATGTAAGCATGGTCGTCAAATCAAGTAGACTGCGGATCCATGAGTAATGAAATCATAACTGATATCCATGGCCACGAAAACTATAAACATTGGATCCATGTGATATATAGAAGTAGCCATGGTCCACTGTGTATTTTTTCATAGACCATAGCCATGAATAGATACACAGTGGATCTATGTCTCAGAATCAAATAGAGGACATAAGGAACCAATGGAGTGAACAAATTGATTCTTTACAAGTACCAATGTCAAAGAGGGTGGCACAATCAAAGTCGAGTAGGAGCATAAAAACATGTGATGCTCGTAATTCACCCAAAGTATTTAAAACAATCTGTCATGGTGAAATTTTACACTATATGAATAAATTTGTTGAATTCAAACACAATGAGACACCATTTGATTACCGATAATTGATGTATATCATTGACAAATGCGAGACAAACCATCGATGATGATAATGGGTGTCAAGGTACCTAGTACAATATAACAAGTGTGAATAAATTAGTTAATTTTGAACACTTGATAGAATCTATCGAGAAGGGGACATTGATGTAATCCCATTGTCAATAGAGAGGGAACCTGCCATTGATGACTACAAGCCCCGAGGTACTAATAATAACACTAAATATTTGTCCCAAGGTAAGATGTGTTGACATCGATAGGAAGAAATTCACTGGAAGGAAGGCATTGAGGCATCTTCCATCATCCAGCATGAGGGACAGTAGGAAGCCAAAGATTTGGAAGGACTTGGATGAACAAATTGAAAGGACCACACCAAGGTACAACTTCAGCATGCGCTAGATGGAATAGCACATGCTAGAGACTCTCTGAATAGCATCCAATGATGAAGACTACTACCAAAGACGATGAATCCACCAATGGGATCAAATGGAAACCAAGGTATTGCACAAATCCATGTGTGTGATAATGGTTTTTGACATCGAACATAAGGGAAACCACTCAGTTAGCAACCAATAATGATTTTTCATATGTTGAGCGTAAGTTTACCTATCAATGATGTAAATAGGCCCAGGGTGAAACTCTAGGTCATACTCTCAGAGTAATGTATCATAGTCGATAAGAGCATACCCACTAGCAATAAGTCAATGGGGACCTTCTATACTAGCACGAATGGGATACAAAGGTACTTGTGAAGCAGAGAAATACTTGACTGACATTGGAAGGCCGACTTGAAAATTCAAAGGTTTCTACAAAATGGTCGACACACACTAACTTCCTTTGAATAGAAACACGACACAAAAAGTGACCTAGGTAGCATGGATTATAACCTGGGATACATTTGTGACACAGGAGGTATCAACAAACACTCCATATGATTAGAAGAATAACCAATCGGAGGAGACTTTGCTCAAAAACGAGAAAAAAGGCCTCTTAAAGCCATACTAACCCAATGATGAGGTAAAGACTCATAATATTGTGTTTTTTCCAAGGGAGACATAAGCAGTTTCCATATATAAAAGACTAGATTCATTCCCATCCTTCTTTCTGTTCTTTTGATTTTTTTGTCTGTTTCATATTATAAAGCATGAAAAAGAATAAAAGAATGCTATGATACAGTGGAGGAAATGAGTGTCGTGAGCAAGCAAACTAGCTCCAAGCGCAAGGAACACACCTACGCTCAATGCAAGGAAAGCATGTGCAGGATATGGACACTCAGGGGAAAACTTCCTCCAGGAATACAGGTATCAAGTCGCAAAGGATAGTATTTCAAGGCTGGTAACTTTTTAAGAATGCATATATAATTGGTTATATCACAGCAAACTTATGCCGACATTAGACTCAAAAATCATGAGTGGTCGATATGCAATGCAAATACAACTCAACACATAAATGAGGGATCCCCATAGGGTATTATTCAAAATAAAAATGAGAATAATATATGAGGCTTCAACACAAATTCATGGTAGGACTAAATAGGGCTCTCGAGCCTATGAAAGTATTTTAGCATGGGTTCCAAACTACAAACAAGGTTATAACTAGGGCACCCATGAACGGTAGGCTCTACCATATGAATTACAACACTTTTAAAAAGAAATGAAGGTTCTATGTCACAATTCAGTGGGATCGATCCTGAGGAAAAATGAAACAAGAAACAGATAATGATAAAATGCATGAAGGGGAAAATCGAACCTATATGACAGTTTCGATATCATTACCTGTCAGAACGGATCGATATGGAACAAAAAGGTACCAAAGAAAAAGTTTCCAAATTCCTATATATAAGACCAACAACACTCACCCATAAGTTAATAAGTCCAATATAGAAACCTCTGATAAAAACAAGTGCTATGGGATGCAAAACTTGAAAACAAGAAACCCTAAAAGTACAATATGTACATAACAACACACAACCTTGCGACTTATGCATAGTAGTGCTCTAGGTAAATCCCATTATTAGGCTCAAGTCAAGAGTTTCTTTGGAAACCAACCTGTAAATTGTCTAGTTCAGGAAGAGGTCGAGGATCCATAATCATAGCCTCAAGGATAGCCTCATTTAAAGGCAATTCAACATCCAAGAAATCGGGACTCGATTACACACAAATACCAAGGCTCGAGGTCTCACAAACAGTAAGATTAGACTCAAGAGGAAGCACCTAATTACTCTAGATAAAAGGGGAAAGCAAAGGCTCACATTCCCCCATTGGATACAACACTTGATCAATTACTGATACCTTGTCTCGAGAAGGCCAACATGACTGTAAAGGAACCTTCTGATAAGAAATTTAACACCAAGGATAAGATGCCAAATAATTCACCTGTGGCGAGGAAGAGACAACTCGAACACTAGGAACATACAAAGGGGAAATCTGAGCTAAATCCAAACTAGGATGGTGATTATCAAATGAAAGCTAATGAATAGTGACAATAATTTCATTGTGAGGGAAATTCATCACACGAAAGAGAGTAGACACCACAACATTCATAGCATACACATAATCATTCCCAAGAAGCATATTGAAATCTAAAGGGCCTAGGACTACTAACAGATCGACTAGGATATTCGTCCCACCTCATGTTATAGGCGATTGATTAAGAATCTCCAAACATTCACTAGGTCTTTTGTTGAAATCCAACAGCTCACTGGTAGGTGACACAAGCTTGGGAGAACCCAAAGCTTGCCAAGCTGAGGAGGGTAAATACTTGCAGAGAATCCTTCGTCTATAATACATCACTAAATTCCCATTGAATTAATGTTAACCCATATTTGGAAAGGTTCAGAAGAGGGAATACGAGACTCAACAAGATCATTCCAATCAAAGGAAACCATCCCAGGACTTGGAGGGAGCATACTCAAAGAGAGTGGATTACCCCCTTGTTCAGAAGGTACTGAACTGGAAATGCCAAATACATAGTTGAAAACACATCACTCCTCGAAAGAAGAGTGGGATCGACCAAATATTGCGTCAATGAAACCCCTTTAGTAGACTCGTCACTCTCCAAGAGAAGAGTGGGATCGACTGAAGATTGCATCAATGCGACCACTTCCTCAACCACAGGTTGAATAGTATGCGAGACAACAAGGTCAAGAGACACATCACCCCCCAAAATGAGAGTCGTATCGATCGAGAATTGTATCGGCACGACCACTTCCTCAACCATTGATTGAATAGATTGTTAGGAAACCTAATATGACTCAAAAATAAAAGATACTTTATATAAGGACCACACTCTTTGTACCACGTAAATAGCATGGCACAAATGAGTAAGGCGATCTCCCTTGCAAAACTTACAAGGGAGATTGTGCTTACATCCAATTCATCTAGGCTTCTCAACAATATCGATGCCCCCAGTATGACTTGCAGTGATTGGTGGGTTTCCCCCAGCATGACTAGGAGAGGTCGAGTGTTGGTCTCCAACATGACTCATAGAGTTCAGTGACTTGATGCCAGTATGACTAGTAGTGACCAGAATTTTTCCCCTAGCATGACTTGCATAGGTTGGTTGCTCAACTTCAACATCACTCACAGAGGTTGTTGACATAACTCCAACATGACTAGCAGAGGTTGGTAACAGGACACCAATATGATTTGCAGGGACTAGACTCATGCCCCAAAAATTATGAGAGGCAGTTGATAAGACATCCCCAACGTGACTAGAAAAGGTTGGTGACTTCTTCTTCTTCTTACACTTCATCTTCCTGCTCAGTTTAGACTTTTGGTTACCAGTAGAAAGACTTTCACCAAAAGAGGGATAAGGAGAAGGAGTAGATTTCGTGGATGCAAAAGGTAAAGGATCAACATCCATATGATGCCCATGAAATAAGTTGCTTATGTGAGAAACATCAAGAGCATTTATGACATTCAAAGTGGTCCATAAAAAAATTGGTAGTCCAACATTCAACCCAGTAATGTTCAAAGTGGCAATCAAGGGGTAACCAACATTTCCAATGAACAAAAAAGAACAAGAATCCCCTTTAGGAGGGGTCCCTTGGTTGTTATCCTCAATAAATATTTCCATGATGTTCTTATGCACAAGTTCGTCCCTTGCGGGATTGTTCATGTCCATAAAAGTGTCATGCACTGACTCTGGCGAACTAGTGGTAAAAAATCCATGCCTTCTAGGAGGCGTCTCCACACTTTCAACACTCACCCAGAAATTTCCTATATACAAGACCAACAACATTCACCCATAATTTAATAAGTCCAATATATAAACCTCTGATAAAAACAAGTGTTATGGGATACAAAACTTGAAAACAAGAAACCATAAATTTACAATATATACATAGCAACGCACAACCTTGCGGCTTATGCATAGTAGTGCTCTAGGTAGATCTCATTACTAGGCTCAGGTCAAGGGTTTCTTTGTAAACCAATCTATAAATTTTCCAGTTCAGGGAGAGGGAGAGGATCCATAATCATAGCCTAAGGATAGCCTCATCCAAAGGAAATTCAACATCCAAGAAACCGGGACTCAACGACATACAAATAACAAGGCTCAAGATCTCTCAGACAATAATATTAGACTCGATATGAAGCACCAGATTACTTGGTCCAAAAGGGGAAAGAAAAGGATCATATGCCCCCATTGGATACAACATCTAATCAATTGTTGAGACCTTGTCTCAAGAAGGCCAAAATGATTGTAAAGGAACCTGCTCATAAGCAATTGAACACCAAGGATAAGATGCCATATAATTCACCCATGGTGGGGAAGAGTCAACTCGAACACTAGGACCATACAAAGGGGAAATTTGAGATAAAGCCAAACTAGGATGGTAATTATCATATGAAAGATAATCAATAGTGACAATACTTTCATTGTGAGGGAAATACATGACACAAAAGAGAGTATACACCACAACATTCATAGCATACACATAATCATGCCTAAGAAGCATATTGAAATCTAAAGGGCCTATAACCACTAACAAATCGAATAGGACATTCTTCCTACCTAATGTGATAGGCGACTGAGGAAGAATCCCCAAACATTCACTAGGTCTTTTGTCGAAAGAAAGAAACTCACTAGTAGGTGACACAAGCTTGGGAGAACCCAAATATTTCCAAGTCGAGGAGGATAAAATACTTATAGAGAATCCTTCGTCTACAATACATCGCTAAATTCCCATTGAATTAAATTTAACCCTTATCTGGAAAGGTTCAAAAGAAGGAAGAAGAGACTCAACGAGATCATTCCAATGAAAGGAAACCATCCCAGGACTTGGAGGGAGTGTACTCGAAGAGAGTGGATTTCCCTCTTGTTAAGAAGGTACTAAGCTAGAAATTCCAAAGACATAGTCAAAAGACACATCACTCCCTGAAAGAAGAGTGGGATCAGTTGAAGATTGTGTCAGTGAGACCCCTTTAATAGACTCGTCACTCTCCAAGAGAAGAGTGGGATTGACCAAATATTGCATCAGTGCAATCACTTCCTCAACCACTGGTTGAATTGTATGTGAGACAACAAGATCAAGAGACACATCACCCCCCAAAACGAGAGTGGTATTGATCAAAGATTGCATCGGCACGACCACTTCCTCAACCATTGATTGAATAAATTGTTGGGAAACCGAAAATGACTTGGAACTAGAAGATCCTTTATATAAGGACCACACTCTTCGTACCATGGCAATAGCAGGAAAAAAATGAGTAAGGTGATCTCCCTTGAAAATCTTACAAGGGATATTGTGCTTACGTCCAATTAATCTACGTTTCTCAACAATATTGATGGCCCCTGCATGACTTGCAGTGGCTGGTGGGTTACCCCCAACATGACTAGGAGAGGTCAAGTGTTGGTACCCAACATTACTCGCAGAGGTCGATGACTTGATGCCAGTATGACTAGGAGTGACTGGAATTTTTCCCCCAACATGACTTGCATAGGTTGGATGCTTGACTTCAACATGAATCACAGAGGTTGTTGACATAAATCCAACATGACTAGCAGAGGTTGGTAACTGGACGCTAGTATGACTTGTAGGGATTGGACTCGTGCCCCCAGCATTACAAGAGGCAGTTGTTAGCACATCCCCAACATGACTAGTAGAGGTTGGTGACTTCTTCTTCTTACTCTTCATCTTCCTATTCCTTTTATACTTTTGGTCACTAGTAAAAAGACTTTCACCAAAAGAGGGATAAGTCGAAGGATTAGACTTCATGGATGCAAAAGGTAAAGGATCAACATCCATATGATTCCCGTGAAATAAGGTGCTTATATGAGAATCATCAAGAGAATTCGAGACATTCAGAGTCGTCCATAACCAAAGTGGTAGTCCAACATTCAACCCGGGAATGTTCAAAGTGGCCATGAAGGGGGCACCAACGTTTCCAATGAACAAAAAAGAACAAGAATCCACTTTAGGAGGGGTCCTTTGATTGGTATCCTTAATAACTTTGGTCATGATGTTCTTATGCACAGGTTCATCCTTTGCAGGATTGTTCATGTCCATAAAAGTCTCATGCACTGACTCTAGCGAACCAGTGGTATAAAACCCACGCTTTGAAGAGAAAGACCAAAGGTCCTTCCCAACCAATGGAGAGGTTGGTCGAATTCCCTGGATTAAGGATCCAAAAGAAGCAATGCACACACAAGCGAAGGCCAACTATACAAAGAAGCACTCCACTAAAAAGTCTTAAGAGAAACATCGCAAAAAAAAACTTCTTCAAAACTTCATCCCAAATGGATAAGGTCCTGAGTCCAAAGCAATGAAAAGGTGGAAAGGTACCTTTTGGATACCGACATGGGTTAATCAAGTCTCCAGACCAATGAACGAAGGAGTGAGAAGAAGTTACCTCGACCTCCACTAACCAACCTTATCTAGTGCAAGTATCCTCGCTTCGTGAGGCACTCTCCAGCAATACTAAAAAGTGTGATATGAAGTCCACCATAGGTACCATGGGAAACCCCTCATAGTCACCTTTGATATCCCTAGGAAGAGAAACTATGGATACCAACTCCTAGTCAGCGTCCGAGGGAACAATCGACAATTTGGATCGAAGGTATGGGAAGAGTGACAAATCTTGAAGCCTTGAAATTGTCGCCTCTCAGGGATGTATGGGAACTAGTGAAACCCCCAAAATATGATCTCTCCATAATGATCGGTCAATCTTCAGAGGCGTTTGCTCCTTGGATCTTTCTTATGTGACCACGTGTTTGGTTCCTGTGTGAGAGGAGTTTCCTGACCACACTTATACGACAGTTGGGTTTGAATCTCCCTAACTCATACTCCTATGTTTGTTTACCAACCTTGGAGAGTTATCTCTCCAATCCTAATCCAAGGCCCTAACCCTAAAATTATTATGAAAATGAGGCCCATGATCTGTAACAATTGTTTTGGGCACACCAAATCAAGAAATGATGCAATTAAACACAAAAAGTGTCATTGTGGTGCCATCATTCAAAGAGGTAGGCATAGCTTTAGTCTACTTAGTAAAGCAGACAATAGCCATATTGATGTATTTATGGCCATTAGTCAAGGTTAATGTATACATCATAAAATATATCCCCCGCTTTGTGAAGGAGCCAATGGAAACCATAGGAACAAAGTTACCAACTTAACAAGAATTCTCCAAAGTTATTATTTTTTAGAGCTCTCATTTAGTGGCTAATTTTATCCTCAAATCAAAAGGTGGAACTGTTGGTAGCGCCATTTTTGGGGGGATGGTTAAATTTTAAATTGTTTGAAATCGTGGTCTTGAAAACTGAACAAAAAGATTAAAATTGACCCTCAAATAAAAAAGTTATTTAAAAAACAAAAAA
>SNQJ01S0083073.1:21483-33036 GCA_010110895.2 Picea sitchensis
CTTAAGTCAACTTAAAAATATAACTTTTAACTTCTTGACTTTCCCCCCTTTAGTGTGAGACTATGACCTAGTGGGGGTGCCCAGGCCACTGAGTCTCCTTATCACCTCTCTAAGAGGTGGGGGACATTACAGTTTGTTGTCTCCTTCCAGTATATTGGTTGTACCTCGAGACTTGTTATTATGTTCTTAGGGTTAGAATTTGAACTGGAACAATTTCTTATTGAAATAAATCACTTGTTAAAATCATTGGGAGATTTGGGTATGAATCCTAACCTCTAGCTTGATTTCACTTGTGACTTGGAGTATTCTAACAACATGAGAATGGATGTGATATTTTTGGTTCCCTGCTGCAATATTTAAACTTTTCTAATCAAGCAAGACTTTCCTTCTCGATGATGAAGATCGTAGAGACCGACATACTCAAAGCATCGATGACACATTTAATCTCGAAGATCAATTCAATTCCAAAATCAAGAACATCAGTAAATTGAAAATAGTCCTTTTGTAACTTTACTTGTGTTTTTTTTTAAATCAAGTTGAATTACACTATAAATAGGTGAATTTTTGGTAGAAGTTGACACCCCTCATTTGCTGAGTTTGAGTTTTAGAGTTTGATTGTTAAAGGGCGGAGTTGCAAGAAACCATTTCAGGTCTAAGTCAATCTTTAAATGGATTTAATTGATGAATTATTAGAGTTACTGAACACTTTAATACTCTCTACTATCGACAATATGGTCAAAATTGACAAAGAAACTCTTCATTCTATTTTAATTTATTTGCAAGCTTTGCAAGCCAAAGCATATCTGCTTCAAATTTAGACTCATCTTCTTCATGATCAACTTCAATGAAATAATATTCAACTTTTGAACTAGTCCTTGATTAGAACAACCCTCTTTTTGATGATGATGACGATGACGATGATGATGGTGATGATTCAAATCAATAGCTAGAGCAGGAGAAACTCCGTGAGACAAATTTAGATATAAGTGTAGATGAAGATGAAGTTGTGCATGAACACGTTTAGATTTCTCTTTCCAAGCCAATCATTAGAGCTCGGGAAGAAACTAGAGAGAGAACATGTATTGGATATGAAAAGTACGTTACCTTTCATATTTTGGATTATACCAAACCAATCTAGTTCCAGAGTGCTAGATTCCTTCAAGAAAATCCATCTTCTCCTACTTGAGTTCAAGATCAAATTCCTAAATGCCAACATTGTCATCGAGTTGGCCACATGGAGAATCAATGTTTTGATCTTCATCCTTGTGAGCATTGTGGAAAGCATAATCATGATTCATTCAGATGTTCCAAACGCAAGAAATATGCAAGAGTAAATAATCATTATGGGTGGATCGCTTCTTGGGAATGGTCATAATAACCAAGAATATGTATTGGTCATAACAAAGAATTCATTATTGAGTATTGACACATCTTGTAGTTGAAAATTTTTCATTGTCTCACGATGTACTTGACAAAGGGGGATAATATTAGTGATTGATAGTCAAGCTTTAAGTTTTGAAGTCCTATCAATCGAGCAATAACAAGCAAGCTAGAGTTAGATCCATACTCCATTATCATCATTTAGTTTGTGGTCCTCCTTAAACCACCATTTAGTAGAAGAGTTACAACTTTTGTTAGACAATAGTTTGTGGTCATCTTTAAACCTCCATTTGAGAGAACTTCTAATTAGTAGAAGACATCAAGATATAGCTAAAATGGGAAATGTTTCGGGAACAACCGAGCCTTAGAGCCAAGTTCCAGAGTTTGTGGTATTCCTTAAACCACCATTTAGTAGAATACTTACAACTTCTAGTAGACAATAGTTTGTGGTCATCTTAAACCTCCATTTAGTATCATACTTACAACTTCTACTAGAAAACAGTTTGTGATCATTTTAAACCTCCATTTAGTAGAAGATATTAACTTCTACTATCCATTTGGTTTGTGGTATTCCTTAAACCACCACCACCATTTAGTAGAAGACACTAGATTTTTCTAACCATTTGGTTTGTGGTCATATAAAAAACACAAGACTTAGAGAGCGCATTCATCCCTTTGCAGTTGTCCACTTCCAGATTTCATCTCTCTTCTTGGACTCACATACACCCTTTCGGATTAAGAGGGGGAATGTTGGAAATGTAATCCATTATGGTTATATTTTGCATTATTCACTTGAAGGAATATGAAAAATCAAGTGAATAGAAACTATCATCAAGAGTCCAAGATGAGACCTCTTGGAAGATGAATCCAAAGGTCAAGATCATGTATTTATACATGTATCATATTAATCAAATGTATTCCACATTGATCTACATTTGTGTGCATTCTAACACAATAAAGCATGAAATACACTTTAATTATTTTCACCCATCCTTTAGGACAACCTCTAGTATGAAAGAAAATAGGTACGCTCAGACGAAATCTGAAATAAATAAATATCATATTTCTAATCCATTGGCAATTTTGACAAGACATCTATCTTGCACAAGGAAACACTCTAGTTGAGATGAAGGCTAAAATCATACATTAAAAATATATATGTTCTCTATCCTCAATACATAAGTTTACAAATACACAATATAAGGTAGCACCCTTACCAATATGATTGTATAAATCATTGTTTTCATTCTATGTTATTGAATTATATGTTACTCATGCTCATATCTAAAGAAAACAAAATAAATAAAGGAGAAGCACCAAAAGGGGAAATAAAGATAGGCAACGAGGAATATGAAAGAAACCTCTACTATGGATATGGATGGATAATAGGAAATATAACACTAACTGTGTCATCATGGTGAATCTATTAGGGATATGGATGCTCATTGGAAATAGAGAAACACCTACATGAATATTTAAAATGTACCTGAGAATATTACACCCCAAGATTTATAAAAACCAAAGATAAAGTTGGATATGAAGTGAAGGTAACAATTCCCCTTATAATTTAATGTAAATGATCTCTAGGGAAAGTTGGCAGTGCACATAATTATTGCCTAGACCTTTAAATGAGAGACCCCAAAATCTAATTGCTTATATCTCACCATTCACAAACTCCTCATGAGGTTGACTAACAAGATATTATCATACTATGCAAATCACCTTATCGTTATTGCATTTCATATATCTTAGTTATTTCTAGTGTGTCACCATGTATTAACCCTGAAACACACCCATATGCACCTACCCTTCCCCATTTTTACTTATTTCTTCATATCTCTATTAAAATAAAAAGAGAAGTCTAAAAAGAAGGGAAATAATTATCTAAAGTTGAAGTGAGTCCCAAAGACATGGAAGTTGATGACATGATAGAAGATCCTTGTTGGACACACCTACCACACTTAGAGTGGGGGGGGGTGAATGAGTGTGGGGCTCTTTTTCCCAAAACTTCCCTTTTACACAAAACTCATTAGTTAGAATTCAACTTTTATTCATTACCCGTTGCTGTCATTTATAACCAATGAACATATATCAACAACACATATCATCAATAAGTCATCACCACAAGGAACACAAAGAACACAAGATGTATGTACATTTTTTCCTTTTATTATGGACAACAATCCGGGGGTTTATCAACAACAACTGAATAGAGTACAACTCTACAAGAGCACCAACTCTATAATGCAAGACTCAACTTACACCCTCAGCACCAACTGAGATGAGGAAACAATCCTCAACAGATATCAATCTGTCAACAGGTACGCGACCTGTCAGTAGTGCAACCAGCCTGTGCACGTGCTCTGGCTCACTACAGCCTGTGTATGCATGTGACCAGTGTATACAACAATCTGCATATACTTTCTGATCTGTTAGGGTTTGTCCTTCAAGATCAACTCAGATTCTTTGCAATCAATATATCATTCTCTTCTGTCTCTGACTGTCCAATCTGACCACAATTAGTCACAACACATCCAAGCTCTCCAATAGCTTTCTTATGCTCCACAACAAATCAATATGAATTCTATCTCAATCATGTATATACCATAGCAATCATGTCACCATTGAATCACAAGAGTACTAATCACTCCATCAAACAAATCATCCAAATTGAACTATATCATAGAATCTATACCAAGAATTCCCTAAGCATTCACAACACATCAAACAATAGTATCCATCAAGATAATAATGTAACCATACCAGTGTATCAGTGATATATCCTAGCCCATAGAATGCATATCTAGAACCTGCCTAATCATCTAAGATCTTGGCACCAACTCAAACACAAGTCTTCACCATTTTATCCACTGTACGCGCCTTGTCCTCATACAGCCCGCGTGTGTACGCGTCCTGGCCCATTATAGCCCACATATACCTTAGAAACGAGGGTTTCTGAAGCTCCGAAACTTTTTCCATCAAGATCTCCGACATTGCCGAAACTTTGATGTATCCATGAGATCCTCCTCTCGCTCTCTTCCTTAGAATAGATCTTCAATCATGCTCAAGAGATCCACACCAATAAGAAGCTCTCCATCAATACTCCAAAAGCTATTCTCACAAGAAGCTCTCCATTGATCCACAAAAAGGATGATCTACAAGAGACCATAACTATTTTATTTATACTTTCATCCTCTAGGTCACTTAACCCATTTTCCTTATTTTAGGGTTAACCACTTTCCATAAATAGAAAGTTCTCCAATATTTTATCATTTAAATATTCCTTCTTGATTTTGTCACTTCTTTATCATTTAAATAATGCTTTCTTCTTTTAGGTCACTTTGACTTCTTTGACCTTGGGGGTTTCAAGTCTTCATA
The DNA here is from genome assembly GCA_010110895.2 of Picea sitchensis. NCBI lineage: Eukaryota > Viridiplantae > Streptophyta > Pinopsida > Pinales > Pinaceae > Picea > Picea sitchensis. The sequence continues at coordinate 26,242 of SNQJ01S0083073.1, forward strand.
TGGGGGTCCTCCAACTTCATAAGGCCATAACTCTCAAACTGTGAGGAGTTATGTGACATTCTTCATACCACCGGAAATGGCATGACAAGCACTATCCATCTATGATAGTTTCACCAACAAATTCATTGATTTTCATCTTATTATTCCATATACAAGCATGGGTCCTCCAACCATTCTTCTAGGATAATTCAATCCACAAAGCGTCTTCCCGTGAGGTATTTCACCATAAGGGGACCACTTTGGAGTTCATCCATTTGTGCACCTTATCAATCATGATAAGACAATAATGAGTCATCTTTTCATCAAACAACTATGCATCATCATGTATCAATGAAAACTCATTGATCCATCTTCATCTATGCATCATATCAATGATCCATCTTTATCAATTGGTTTCCACTTTGACATCTATCATTCTCATCAAAGACAATGCATATACATTATTCATCATTCATCAATCAATCAATTACTTGACATCAATCAATCAAACCATTTGCATCAGTGACACATGATCCAAAAATCTCCCAAATAATCAAACCATTGGCATCAATGACAACATGATCCAACATTATTCCTAGTGTGTCGCCATGTATTGACCCTGAAACACACCCATACGCACCTACCCTTCCCCATTTTTAGTTATTTCTTCATATCTCTATTAAAATAAAAAGAGAAGTCCAAAAAGAAGGGAAAGAATTATCTAAAGTTGAAGTGAGTCCCAAAGACATGGAAGTTGATGACATGATAGAAGATCCCAACTAGGATGATTGAAAGTAGGGTCATAGCTGAATAATTGGCTTCCCAAAAGCCAAATATATTTGAAGAAGAAGTTTTCACTCTGGACCACATGGCCTACAATAATAATTCCAAAAATATGTTAATTAAGAAAGTGAGTTTGAAGAATAAAAAGGTATTAGAAAAATGGAAATCATAGATCAATTTTCATGGGGAAAACCCTTGAAAATCGTACAATTTCATGAAGCAACTAGAGAATCCTTAAAAGAGTCTATTGATGATACATAGAAGAAAAAATTGATCTTAAAGGAAAAGGTAAAGGAATTGGAAAAACATTTACTTCCAAGGCCTTTGTTCGTCGAGCTCATCACTCCTATATAACCATTGTGTAGTCTCAAGGATGTACCATAAACTAGTTCCAGGTTGAAAGGTTCATCAAGATTATTAATGTATGTAAGAAAATATATTGGATATAACATTAAGAAAAGAATAGCCTTGATCCTAGAGATATGGGAATTAGCAACTAATTCAACTACTTTCTCAACAAAGGGCCTTTCATTTCAAAGAATATCTGCAAAAATATTTGGAAAATGATGAAAGTTTTTACAAGGAAGCAATGTGTACATTTTTGGAGAAGGTTTTAAGTTTAAGTGATCTACACAAGAGATATCAAAATATTCCTTCCAAAACTCGTATGAAACAAATCGATGCTTGTTGGTTAAAAATAATGAAATGCTTAAAGGAAATGTTGTCTGAATTTGATGTCATTAACACTAAAAAATGTGACATGTTATTAAAACTTGTTGATTTGACTAAGGAACTTGAGGGCCCACATTTAATTATGGACATAATGCTCTTATCAAAAGAGAAATTAGAAGAACAATTTGATGCCTTAAAATTTTCCTGCGCTAGTGAATTTAATGACTCAATTGAGTATTTTGAAGAAGAGGTGGAAATATGGTTAGTCCTATACATGAACAATAATGAAGACATTGAGGACACACTTCATCAATTGAGCGTTGATATAAAAGAATTGGAAAACAAGTTATTTGAAACCAAGACTAAACATGAGATCAACAAGAAGTTGGTAATACAGTTATGCCACCTCCAACACAACAACAACATATTAAATACACCACAACAAGCATATAAGATTTCAAAACTTCCATCATAGTAAGTCAAGTAGTCACTTTATTTTTCTCTCACCTTATTTTCTTCCTAAGCTAGTAGTCATTTTTCCTTTCCTCTTTTGGAATTTGTGAAAACCAAAGGTCAACCCTTGACTCTATCCTTTTGTCTTCCAGGTCTCTCTTTTATTTCATGCTCCATGGGAGCCCAATCCCAATCCTCTTTGAAGGGAAAATGCAATTTACTTTTTATGAAATCTCATACAATATTATTTATTTTACAAAGACATATATTATTTTTTGAGGTTCCTAGAGAACTATTCGAGACATAACATTAATGATTTCTCAGACTTGAAATTTTAAGCATGAGATTTCAAATGTGTGCCTATCAAAATATTGTTTGGATCTTAATGGAATGATAATTTAAAGTTCTCTGCCATATGTGGTCCTTATATTCTTTCCTTGTGATAAATAGTGTGTCTTACTTTGTTGAATACTATGATGGAAATGTCATCCTACGTGGTTATTTACTCTCTTGGTTTATAATCTTGTATTTTAGTGTGAATATTTAATTTCTGTGAGATGTCTGGTCCTATCTCAGGAACTCTTTGCATGTGAATATTTATTTCAAGAATAATCCTAGTCCTCTCCCATGCATATTTTATATTCTTGTATATTATTAAAATATAGAGTAACACCTCTTTAAATATGTAGGTGGATTTATCCTTGTTATGTTATCTTAGAGACCATAAAAAAATCTTTTAGATCAACAATCATTCACCTCCTTGGAACATACATTGAGGCATCCATCCCCCATATTATTATTTTATGCATGAGATGAAGTCTTCTCCTTCTTCATTGGAGGTTGTTTAGTTTTTTTTATGAGACACATGGATGATGGAATTATTTTATTGATTGTTGACATCTTATCCCTTGGATCCATGTATTAACATACATTTTGATGAGGTTGTTACAAATATGAGGGGGATGCACCACCTTAGATGTTAGACGTGCTACATTGAGGATCTCTTTACAAACATATTTTATCATTTGTCGAGAAATTTCTCTTGGGAGGCCACAAATGCCACCCATATATATCCATTGTCATGATTTTAGAGGATTATTTTAGTGGAGTGACTTGTTCTCAGAGAAGAATGAAGGAGTGACTCGCTTGAAGTAGACAAACCCTAGGATCGATGCTTTGATACTAAATGCTATGAACCAAATTATTAATATATAATAAGAAACTAGAAGTGCACACCATATACACCAATGTGATCATGGAGCACAACTCTAAAAAATATAAGAGAGATCAGTTACACTATAATTCCTTAAAGAATAGGAGAACCTCCTCCAAATAACCCAATACATTCATACATCTCAAATCACATGTGCTTAATAATGAATACATGATCTCTATATATACCTAATCACACATTGCACATGTGGAACCTTTATTATTAGGCTAACCCTATTACATATACATTTACACATTACATGTACATCCAACCCCATATATGCCCCCCCTTGGGGTCATATCAATATACCTATTCACACATTGCACATGTGGCTCTTTTATATTAGGACAACCCTATTACATATACATTTACACATTACATGTACATTTAACCCCATATATGACCTCCCTTGAAGTCATATCGTATGCATTTTGATGGATCCTATTATAGAACATGTGTAGGAGCTTGGATTGTGTTTACCTCTTCTTGAGGTGATACTTAGATTTTTTCCTTTAGAATGGAGTTCGATTGTACAAACAATATAGCTAAGTATGAAGCATTATGTTTATGTATTGAACTTATATGAGACATGGCAATTAAAGGATTAAATGTCATTGGTGATTCCAACCTGATTGTAATGCACATTATCGATTTGATATAAAAAATATCGGGTTAAAGAGGTACATATATGTAGTATGGGATTCCATTGAGTTATTTGATGTTTTCTCCATCGAAGCAGTCCCTAAAGAAAAAAATGAAAAAGTAGATGTAGTGATAGTTGCAGCTTCAACCTTACAACCTTGTGAATAATTGGTGTCTAGAGAAAGTAGGATGGAATCATTTTCAGACCCTCTATTCCAACTATGATAATTGAAATATATTCGATGATAATGCTCAAGTAATTAGATTCATAAACAAATTTCAAGGGATCTTAGAGAATCAAATAAACTAGCAAGGTGAAGATGATGAAGAGCTTGAAGTCATTGAATTAAAGGATAACAAATTCCCAAAAGGATCCCTTCCTTTTGAGAATATTTTTAATGGCTATGACATGTACAAAGAAAAAAAGTAGGAAATTAAGCCTAAGGATAACATTGAAATCAACATTAGATCAGTGGAGAGCCCGAAACTCATTTAGATAGGAAATAATACTTCAATTGATGACATGAGGGAAATAGAGGATCTATTTAGAGAATACAAGGATGTATTTTCTTGGACATATGATGATATCAAAGCTTATAAGGGGATATAATTCAATTGAATATTATATTGAAGAAGGATGCCAAACCATTTAGACAACAGAAAAGGAAGATCAACCCTAAATTGGCTCCTCTTATTCGAACAAGACTTCAAAAAATGTTAGTTTCTCAAATCACAACACCTATAAGGAATTCTTCCTGGGTGGCTAATTTGGTCACAGTGAGAAAGAATAATGGGGAAATTAGGTTATGAATTGATTTTAGAAATTTAAATCAATTTTTCTTAAAGGATAACTACCCACTTATGAGCATGGAATGTCTATTACAGAGAGTGATTAGATCATGTATGCTATTCATGCTAGATGATTTTTCAATCTACAATTAGATTCTAGTTAAAGAAGAAGATGTTGATCTAAAAGACTGTTTTACAGTCTTTAAGTCAAACTCACGAGGATAAAATGCCCCTGCATTTTTTAAGAGGTGGTACTCTATTTTTAAATTGCATGTATAAATATAAACAATGCATGAGAAGGACTCGACTTATTTGAAATAAGTATTCACACACAAGAATACCTAAGATAGGACTAGGTAGCTTATGAAAGAAACTATGTACAATATATTACAAGATTCATAAACCAATATAGTATGACAGTAGATAGGGTGACATTTTCATCACAACATTCATCAAGACAATACCAATATTCAAGGAAAGGACGAAATAAAATATGGACCACATATGGCAGAGAAATTTAAATGATCATTTCATTAGTCACAAAAAATATTATGATAGATATACATTTGAAATCTCATGCTTGAATCAAACTCTCTGAGATTGCAATACTGCAATATCCCAAAATAGTTCTTTGGGAACCTTCATTAAAAAAATAATATATGTCTTTAAAAAATATAAGGTAAATGTATTGAAATAAAAGATGTTGCGTTTGTCCTTCAAAGAGGACTGGGATGGGGCTCCCGCGGACCATGAAATGAAAATACTTGGAAGACACAAGAAAAATAAATCAAGGATCAACCTGAGTTTCACATATCACTGGGAAATGGAAGGAAATATGACAAATGATTGTAGAAGAATGATAACAAGGGGAGGAATAGGGTTGTTTCTTGACTCACTATGATGGATTTTTTTTTTTGAACCTTTTACTTGGTTGAAGGTGCCTCTTTTGTAGATGCTTGATGTGGTTGAAGTGGAATAATTGTTGCAATTGTTTCTTGCTATTCTGGCTCAATGATTTCGATTAAGGATTTCCTTAACCAATCTTCAATATATTCATTCATAGGGGCCACTGTGATCTCATGCCTTGTCTTTATTTCGAACAACTCATTCTCCATTTCTCTTAGGTCCATGCATAGTTGGTGAAACATGTCATCTACCTCATCATTTCTGTTGATGTATCTGACTAGCAACCTTTCAATTTATTCCTCAGAGAATTATATCGATTCGGTGAACTCGTTTTCCCATGCAACTTTCAATACACTAAGTTGGTCTAGTAATTTCTCTTTAGATGAAAGTATTGTATCCATTAATAGACTCGGGCCATCAAGTTATTTCATGAGATCAAAAAGATTAAAGAATAATTCACCTATTTTGTTCTTCAAAGCATATAGTTCACATATAATTTCTCTCAAGTTTTTATTCTCTTTAACCAAGAAGAATTAATTTGTTTCATCCGTATATTTGAAGGAATTTTTTGTTCTCTTCTGTGGATATCACTTAAACTTGAAACTTTAGCTGAGAATGTACCCACAACGTCCTTGTAGAAACATTATTCATTCTCCAGATCCTTTTGAAGATATTCTTTCAAATTTGTAATCCTTGTTACAAAGTTGGTGGAGCTCTGTGCAAGCTCCCAAATTTCTTGAATCAAATCTATTCTTTTTTGTGTTGTGTCTCCAACATATTTTCTTATTGCTTGCAACAGACTTGATGAACCTTTCCATTTGTTGTTTCTTTTAAGAATATCTTATAAAGTGAGTGTTGGTTGAACTGTATTTAAAGGTTTTGCAAATAAAGGTCCTGGATTAAAGTTGCCTCTAATTCCTTTATTTTTTGTTTTAATTCTAAATTTTCTTTTTCAATGTTACTGACATATTGTTTCAAGGCTTCTCCGTTTGTTTCATGGAATTGTACAATTTTTTATGGTGCAACCCCATCGAAATCAATTGTTGATTTCCATTTCTCAGATGTCTTCTTGTATTTTTTTTTCACTTTCTCAATTAAATTTTTTTAGAAGCTCGATTGTAGGCCATGTGGTGCAAGGTTACAAATTCCTCTTCCAATATCTCCACTTCCTGAGTGACTAGGGCTTTGACGATTTCTCGGGTTTCCAACAGTCTTTGCTCAGATCAACTGGGTTCTTCAATAATCTCATCTACATCCATAACTTGTGGGATTTCTTGTGTTTTAAGTATGCCCAACCTTATTTTCCATGTTTCCCTTTTTCTCTTGGTAGTGGTATATATAGTGTGACATTTTTCAAT
>SNQJ01S0083073.1:33086-50366 GCA_010110895.2 Picea sitchensis
TTAGATTCTAGTTAAAGAAGAAGATGTTGATCTAAAAGACTGTTTTACAGTCTTTAAGTCAAACTCACGAGGATAAAATGCCCCTGCATTTTTTAAGAGGTGGTACTCTATTTTTAAATTGCATGTATAAATATAAACAATGCCTGAGAAGGACTCGACTTATTTGAAATAAGTATTAACACACAAGAATACCTAAGATAGGACTAGGTAGCTTATGAAATAAACTATGTACAATATATTACAGGATTCATAAACCAATATAGTATGAAAGTAGATAGGGTGACATTTTCATCACAACATTCATCAAGACAATACCAATATTCAAGGAAAGGAAGAAATAAAATATGGACCACATATGGCAGATAAATTTAAATGATCATTTCATTAGGCACAAAAAATATTATGATAGATATACGTTTGAAATCTCATGCTTGAATCAAACTCTTTGAGATTGCAATACTGCAATATCCCAAAATAGTTCTTTGGGAACCTTCATTAAAAAAATAATATATGTCTTTAAAAAATATAAGGTAAATGTCTTGAAATAAAAGATTTTGCGTTTGTCCTTCAAAGAGGACTAGGATGGGGCTCCCGCGGACCATGAAATGAAAATACCTGGAAGACACAAGAAAAAAAAAATCAAGGATCAACCTGATTTTCACATATTACTGGGAAATGGAAGGAAATATGACAAATGATTGTAGAAGAATTATAGCAAGGGGAGGAATAGGGTTGTTTCTTGACTCACTATGATGGAATTTTTTTTTTGAACCTTTTACTTGCTTGAAGGTGCCTCTTTTGTAGATGCTTGATGTGGTTGAAGTGGAATAATTGTTGCAATTGTTTCTTGCTATTCTGGCTCAACGATTTCGATTAAGGATTTCCTTAACCAATCTTCAATATATTCATTCATAGGGGCCACTGTGATCTCATGCCTTGTCTTTATTTCAAACAACTCATTCTCCATTTCTCTTAGGTCCATGCATAGTTGGTGCAACATGTCATCTACCTCATCATTTCTGTTGATGTATCTGACTAGCCACCTTTCAATTTATTCCTCAGAGAATTCTATCGATTCGGTGAACTCGTTTTCCCATGCAACTTTCAATACACTAAGTTGGTCTAGTAATTTCTCTTGAGATGAAAGTATTGTATCCATTAATAGACTCGGGCCATCAAGTTATTCCATGAGATCAACAAGATTAAAGAATAATTCACCTATTTTGTTCTTCAAAGCATATAGTTCACATATCATTTCTCTCAAGTTTTTATTCTCTTTAACCAAGAAGAATTAATTTGTTTCATCCGTATATTTGAAGGAATTTTTTGTTCTCTTATGTGGATATCGCTTAAACTTGAAACTTTAGCTGAGAATGTACCCACAACGTCCTTGTAGAAACATTAATCATTCTCCAGATCCTTTAAGATATTCTTTCAAATTTGTAATCCTTGCTACAAAGTTGGTGGAGCTCTGTGCAAGCTCCCAAATTTCTTGAATCAAATCTATTCTTTTTTGTATCGTGTCTCCAACATATTTTCTTATTGCTTGCAACAAACTTGATGAACCTTTCCATTTGTTGTTTCTTTCCAGAATATCTTCTAAAGTGAGTGTTGGTTGAATTGTATTTAAAGGTTTTGCAAATAAAGGTCTTGGATTAAAGTTGCCTCTAATTCCTTTATTTTTTGTTTTAATTCTAAATTTTCTTTTTCAATGTTATTGACATATTGTTTCAGGGCTTCTCCGTTTGTTTCATGGAATTGTACAATTTTTTATGGTGCAACCCCATTGAAATCAATTGTTGATTTCCATTTCTCGGATGTCTTCTTGTTTTTTTGGTTCACTTTCTCAATTAAATTTTTTTAGAAGCTCGATTGTACGCCATGTGGTGCAAGGTTACAAATTCCTCTTCAAATATCTCCAGTTCCTGAGTGACTAGGGCTTTGACGATTTCTCGGGTTTCCAACAGTCTGTGCTCAGATCAACTGGGTTCTTCAATAATCTCATCTACATCCATAACTTGTGGGATTTCTTGTGTTTTAAGTATGCCCAACCTTATTTTCCATGTTTCCCTTTTTCTCTTGGTAGTGGTATATATAGTGTGACATTTTTCAATATTTTTTTGTTGGGTCTTTATCACCGCCATCATTTGAACTTTCGCCCGATGTTTTCCTCATCTCCATACCACTGCTTTAGGGTTTTGTTCATATCAGGGTACTTTTTTGAGACACGATCGGTGAATTGGGATGTTTATATGTTGCTTCTCTTCCTTGCTATAGAATATCCCTCATTGGTATTGATTAATTCCTCCAAATAATTAAAATCTTGGTTAGTTGAAGTCTCAGGGAGATTCAAATTATCTCCACCTCCTTATTTAAACTGTTCAATTTTGGTAAAATAAGAAGAATAACCAATTGATGCCATATGTCCAGTAAACATATAATTTGGGTTGAAACCCTCGACAAGTTCATCTTCATTTAGGCCTAGTTGGTCAAGATGACCTGCAAGTTCATCCAAATGGGAGATGTGTTTTACAATAATTTCTCTAATTTTCCAATCATTGCTTCTTTCTCTTCTCGTTGAAGAAGTGAGCCTGAGACTTATACTTCTTGTAAACTTCCACAAAAAAATTCCCATCTGATACATAAAATGGGAGGAGGTAATGTTTCTCTTCACAACCAAATAAACTTATGATACTGAAATATTCAATGGTTTCAAAAACTCCTTTCTCCGTGAGAAAGGTGGAAACTTCAAGTGATAATCTCGACGTATTAGGAACAAAGACTAATTTTTCAAATTTTGAAATAAAATTGTTATGAACTGGGTAAAAATAATATTGAGCTTTGTGGCTCCACAAGGATGGATACAAGGAGAAGAATGGTTCCACCTTAAAATCAATTCTCCTTTCCCTTGGAAAGTCCTAAAACACATGGCAATAAGTTATGGCGTAAATAACATAGGATGTCATATAAAATTTCAGGGTCTTTTTCAAATTACTCAATTGAAATGAGACTTCACTAGAAATAATGTGACCCCAATCTATGATGTAATTTTCATGCAGATCAAAATGAAGGACATAGATGGTATTTCTTGGCACATATGTCATGGTTTCCATGCCAATAATACGAGCAAATAACTAGACAATTTCCTTTTATGGGTATTTTAAGGAACCTATGTCAATCTTGGAAGCACTAGTGTTATTATTTGGTTCGACCATATATTTACTAAGGAGTTATTCTCCTCCTCTGTGTTGTTCGAGGAATTCATTAGCCTCTTCACCATTGAATTGCATGGTGGATGTAGGGAGCCATAGCATTTTGGTAAATATTGAAGGAGATAAAGAAATAGACTATTGTCCTTGGAGCTGGATTATTCTCTTCTTCGAATTGAATTTATCTGCACACCATTGAACGAGCTCTCTAAAATATGTTACCTTTGGAACACACCTAGCAAGGGATATGCCTAAAGTCCAGACCTGGTTCATCTTTTTCTTAGCCAAAGTGAGGGCCTTGTAGTAGTTGTAGGCTCGTGACCACTAGAAATCTTGATCTTCATGTCCAAGCGTATTTAGTCTATCCCCACAATACAATTCATTTCTCTTACTTGACATTATTTTCACTTCTTTTTATCTTGGAAATAGGTGGCGCTACTGTTGATATTTACAACTTGGCATATTAGTTCTTATTTAATTTACCACGCATTGCTATGATGGTTTAATCATTGTAGTTCTTATTTAAAAGTTGTCGGCCTCCACAACAAGTTTTTTGAATTTATTACAAGTTTTACATGATCTTAGCTACTTTAATAATGACATTATGTTCACACAAGTGGTAGATGATGTGGCGGGGAAAATAAATGAGATGGGAAGTGGTGATGTGATGTCATGGCGAATGAAAATTGGTTAAGTATCAAAATGCATAATAAGGAATGGAAAGTGCATTATCTAGGATGTGGGATTGTAGGTTGATGGGTCTACAAGAATATGGGGATGAGAAGGTAAGAGTGAAAGGGCACTGCATCCGAAAAGAATATTGACTAAGTGTGGGAGAGGGTGATTTTATGGGTTGCAAAAATAAGAGATAGATTTTGTAGAACGTGGGATTGTGGGTCGGCGGGGATGCGGGGCTAAAGACATGGGAAAAAGGTAAATGGGATAGTCAGTCATCCCACATCCACATTTTGAGAAAATAACTAAGTATGAAAATGTAGAAAGGTGCATTTTGGAGGATGTGAAGGTAAGAGGTGCAAATTGTGGGTAGCATGATTGCTGGTCTGCGGACCTAAGGGCATGAGGGTCTGGGACATGTTGTACTCCCGCATCACTCAAAAAAATGACTAAGTGTTGGAAAATTTAAAAAAGGGGGAAAAGACTAAGTGTAAATACACGGGTTTGCAGGTGTGCGGATTTGAGAATTGGATGGTAGTATGACCTGCAACCTTCATTTTAAAAGGAGAAAGAGACTAATTAAGGAGAATCAAGAAGAAAAGAGAAACAAAGGAAAACAAATTAAGGATGGTATGTATGTTCAAATATTGATCTCGAATGTGGATCAACATAAGATCAACATAAAATGACTTTTACTATACCTTGGGGAACATTTGAGTATAAAATGATGCCATTCAGTTTGTTGAATGTCGGATCTACCTTCCAAAGAGATATGTATTTCACTTTAAGGGATATTATTGGAAACATTATTGAAATTTATCAACATGATTTAGTGATGTTATCTAAGGATAAAAATGAGCATGTAAAGCATCTCACAACAACTTTTCGAAAGATGTTGGAAATATGGGATATTGTTAAAGATTAAGAAGTTTGTTTTTGGTGTGGATGAAGGGAAGCTTATTTTTCATATTGTTTCAAAGGATGACATCAAAGTTGATCCTGAAAGGGTAGAATCCATTAAGAGATTCCTATTGTTAGAAAAAAAAAAAGACAAGTCCAATCATTCTTTGATAAGATCTATTTCATTAGAAGGTTCAATCCAAATTTTGTAGATATAACCAAGTCGATATCCAATTTGCTAAAGAAATATAGTGAATTCAAATGCGACGATGAGAGTAAAAAATCATTCCAAATGATTAAGGAAGAAATAACATCTAGTCTAGTTTTGATAAACCCATATTATTCTAAGGGATTTTAGATTTTTTCATATTCATAAGAAGATACCATTGCAAGAGTTTTGATACAAAAAAATGATGAAGGTATGGAATAGCCATTTTCCTTTATGAGTAAGGCATTGAGAGATTTAAAACAAAAATATTTAATTAAATAAAAACAAGCATACAGTTTAGTTGAATCTCTAAAACATTTTAGGAGTCATGTGGAGTATTCCAGGATTGTTGCACATGTTGCTAAAGTGGTTTCTAGGGATATTTTGGATCAACAATATTGTCTTGGTATCAAAGGAAAGTGAGTTTTAAGGATTCAAGAATATGACATTGAAATCTAGCCAACTAAAATTATAAAAGGGCAATGTTTGGTAAGATTTCCACTAATTTGGACAAATTAGAGCATCATATTTAGTATTTGGATATTGTGTATTATTTGAAAAATCTTTCATGTTTAGATAATTTGAGTGATCATAAAAGAAGATATCTTAGGATGAATGGATCTAAGCCTTTGTTTAATTCAAGGAGGTCTAGGATGGAGGAACCTTGATGGATTGGTGCTTAGGTGTGTTGATGAAGATGAGTCTAGAAGACTCACAACAAAGGAATGGTGAGGCACGAAGGTTGGGGACAAGGTGGGTGCGAGGGGGTGATTCGGAAATCCCTTATCCCAACAAACTGGGGGGAGGCGTGATTCCAGAAATCACCCTCCCAACAAAATTTGTCAATTTTGTTTTATTTTCTTAAATTGTGTTTTTCCCTTAAATTGTGTGTGTGTGTGTGTGTTTAAATATATATATTTTTTGTTTTTTAAATAACTTTTTTATTTGAGGTTCAATTTTAAGCTTTTTGTTCGGTTTTCAAGACCACGATTTCAAACAATTTAAAATTTAACCATCCCCCCAAAAATGGCGCTACCAATAGTTCCACCTTTTGATTTGAGGATAAAATTAGCCACTAAATGAGAGCTCTAAAAAATAATTAATTTGGAGAATTCTCGTTAAGTTGGTAACTTTGTTCCTATGGTTTCCATTGGCTCCTTCACAAAGCGGGGGATATATTTTATGATGTATACATTAACCTTGACTAATGGCCATAAATATATCAATATGGCTATTGACTGCTTTACTAAGTGGACTAAAGCTATTCCTACCTCTTTGAATGATGGCACCACAATGACACTTTTTGTGTTTAATTGCATCATTTCTTGATTTGGTGTGCCCAAAACAATTGTTACAGATCATGGGCCTCATTTTCATAATAATTTTAGGGTTAGGGCCTTGGATTAGGATTAGAGAGATAACTCTCCAAGGTTGGTAAAAAAACATAGGAGTATGAGTTAGGGAGATTCAAACCTAACTGTCGTATAAGTGTGGTCAGGAAACTCCTCTCACACAGGAGCCAAACACGTGGTTGCATAAGAAATATCCAAGGAGAAAACGCCTCTAAAGCTTGACCGATCATTATGGAGAGATCATATTTTGGGGGTTTCGCTAGTTCCCATACATCCCTGAGAGGCGACAATTTCAAGGCTTCAGGATTTGTCACCCTTCCCATACCTTCGATCCAAATTGTCGATTGTTCCCTCGGACGCTGACTAGGAGTTGGTATCCATAGTTTCTCTTCCTAGGGATATCAAAGGTGACTACGAGGGGTTTCCCGTGGTACTTATGGTGGACTTCATATCACACTTTTTAGTATTGTTGGAGAGTGCCTCACGAAGCGAGGATACTTGCACCAGATAAGGTTGGTTAGTGGAGTTCGAGGTAACTGCTTCTCACTCCTTCGTTCATCGGTCTCAAGACTTGATTAACCCATGTCAGTATCCAGAAGGTACCTTTCCACCTTTTCATTGCTTTGGACTCAGGACCTTATCCACTTGGGACGAAGTTTTGAAGAAGTTTTTTTTTGTGATGTTTCTCTTAATACTTTTTAGTGGAGTGCTTTTTTGTATAGTTGGCCTTCGCTTGTGTGTGCATTACTTCTTTTGGATCCTTAATCCAGGGAATTCGACCAACCTCTCCGCTGGTTGGGAAGGACCTTTGGTCTTTCTCTTGAAAGCATGGGTTTTATACCACTGGTTCGCTAGAGTCAGTGCATGAGACTTTTATGGACATGAACAATCCTGCAAAGGATGAACCTGTGCATAAGAACATCATGACAAAAGTTATTGAGGATACCAACCAAAGGACCCCTCCTAAAGTGGATTCTTGTGCTTTTCTGTTCATTGGAAACATTGGTGCCCCCTTCATGGCCACTTTGAACATTCCCGGGTTGAGTGTTGGACTACCACTTTGGTTATGGATGACTTTGAATGTCTCGAATTATCTTGATGATTCTCATATAAGCACCTTATTTCATGGGAATCATATGGATGTTGATCCTTTACCTTCTGCATCCATGAAGTCTACTCCTTCGACTTATCCCTCTTTTGGTGAAAGTCTTTCTACTAGTGACCAAAAGTATAAAAAGAATAGGAAGATGAAGAGTAAGAAGAAGAAGTCACCAACCTCTACTAGTCACGTTGGGGATGTGATAACAATTGCCTCTTGTAATGCTGTGGGCACGATTCCACTCCCTGCAACTCATACTAGTGTCCAGTTACCAACCTCTGCTAGTCATGTTGGATTTATGTCAACAACCTATGTGATTCATGTTGAAGTCAAGCACCCAACCTATGTAAGTCATGTTGGGGGAAAAATTCCAGTCACTCCTAGTCATACTGGCATCAAGTCATCGACCTCTGCGAGTAATGTTGGATACCATCACTTGACCACTCCTAGTCATGTTGGGGGTAACCCACCAGCCACTGCAAGTCATGCAGGGGGCATCAATATTGTTGAGAAACGTAGATTAATTGGACATAAGCACAATATCCCTTGTAAGATTTTCAAGTGAGATCACCTTACTCATTTTTTCCCTGCTATTGCCATGGTACGAAGAGTGTGGTCCTTATATAAAGGATCTTCTAGTTCCAAGTCATATTCGGTTTCCCAACAATTTATTCAATCAATGGTTGAGGAAGTGGTTGTGCCGGTGCAATCTTTGATCAATACCACTCTTATTTTGGGGGGTGATGTGTCTCTTGATCTTGTTGTCTCACATACAATTCAACTAGTGGTTGAGGAGGTGATTGCACCGATGCAATATTTGGTCAATCCAACTCTTCTCTTGGAGAGTGACGAGTCTATTAAAGGGGTCTCACTGACACAATCTTTAACTGATCCCACTCTTCTTTCAGGGAGTGATGTGTCTTTTGAATATGTCTTTGGAATTTCTAGTTTAGTACCTTCTTAACAAGAGGGAAATCCACTCTCTTTGAGTACACTCCCTCCAAGTCCTGGGATGGTTTCCTTTCATTGGAATGATCTTGTTGAGTCTCTTCTTCCTTCTTTTGAACCTTTCCAGATAAGGGTTAAATTTAATTCAATGGGAATTTAGCGATGTATTGTAGACGAAGGATTCTCTATAAGTATTTTATCCTCCTCGACTTGGAAATATTTGGGTTCTGCCAAGCTTGTGTCACCTTCTAGTGAGTTTCTTTCTTTCGACAGAAGACCTAGTGAATGTTTGGGGATTCTTCCTTAGTCGCCTATCACATTAGGTAGGAAGAATTTCCTATTCAATTTGTTCTTTGTTATAGGACCTTTAGATTTCAATATGCTTCTTGGGCATGATTATGTGTATGCTATGAATGTTGTGGTGTATACTCTCTTTTGTGTCATGTATTTCCCTCACAACGAAAGTATTGTCACTATTGATTATATTTCATATGATAATCACCATCCTAGTTTGGATTTATCTCAAATTTCCCCTTTGTATGGTCCTAGTGTTCGAGTTGACTCTTCCCCACCACAGGTGAATTATGTGGCCTCTTATCCTTGGTGTTCAATTGCTTATGAGCAGGTTCCTTTACAATCATTTTGGCCTTCTTGAGACAAGGTCTCAACAATTGATCAGATGTTGTATCCAATGGGGGCATATCATCCTTTTCTTTCCCCTTTTGGACCGAGTAATCTGGTGCTTCATATCGAGTCTAATATTATTGTCTGTGAGACCTTGAGCCTTGTTATTTGTGTGTTGTTGAGTCTCGGTTTCTTGGATGTTGAATTTCCTTTGGATGAGGCTATCCTTAGGCTATGATTATGGATCCTCTCCCTCTCCCTGAACTGGAAAATTTATAGATTGGTTTACAAAGAGACCCTTGACCTGAGCCTAGTAATGAGATCTACCTAGAGCACTACTATGCATAAGCCACAAGGTTGTGCGTTGCTATGTATATATTGTACTTTTACGGTTTCTTGTTTTCAAGTTTTGTATCCCATAACACTTGTTTTTATTAGAGGTTTCTATATTGGACTTATTAACTTATGGGTGAATGTTGTTGGTCTTGTATATATGAAACTTCTGGGTGAGTGTTGAAAGTGTGGAGACGCCTCCTAGAAGGCATGGATTTTTTACCACTAGTTCGCCAAAGTCAGTGCATGACACTTTTATGGACATGAACAATCCCGCAAGGGACGAACTTGTGCATAAGAACATCATGGAAATATTTATTGAGGATAACAACAAAGGGACCCCTCCTAAAGGGGATTCTTGTTCTTTTTTGTTCATTGGAAATGTTGGTTACCCCTTGATTGCCACTTTGAACATTACTGGGTTGAATGTTGGACTACCAATTTTTTAATGGACCACTTTGAATGTCACAAATGCTCTTGATGTTTCTCACATAAGCAACTTATTTCATGGGCATCATATGGATGTTGTTCCTTTACCTTTTGCATCCACAAAATCTACTCCTTCTCCTTATCCCTCTTTTGGTGAAAGTCTTTCCACTGATAACCAAAAGTCTAAACTGAGCAGGAAGATGAAGTGTAAGAAGAAGAAGTCACCAACCTCTGCTAGTCACGTTGGGGATGTCTTATCAGTCGCCTCTCATAATTTTGGGGGCATGAGTCTAGTCCTTGCAAGTCATATTGGTGTCATGTTACCAACCTCTGCTAGTCATGTTGGAGTTATGTCAACAACCTCTGTGAGTGATGTTGAAGTTGAGCAACCAACCTATGCAAGTCATGCCGGGGGAAAAATTCTGGTCACTACTAGTCATACTGGCATCGAGTCACTGAACTCTATGAGTCATGTTGGAGACCAACACTCGACCTCTCCTAGTCATGCTGGGGGAAACCCACCAATCACTGCAAGTCATAATGGGAGCATCGATGTTGTTGAGAAGCCTAGATGAATTGGATGTAAGCACAATCTCCCTTGTAATTTTTGCAAGGGAGATCACCTTACTCATTTGTGCCATGCTATTTCCATGGTACAAAGAGTGTGGTCCTTATATAAAGGCTCTTCTATTTTTGAGTCATATTAGGTTTCCTAACAATCTATTCAATCAATGGTTGAGGAAGTGGTCGTGCCGATACAATGTTTGACCGATACGACTCTCATTTTGGGGGGTGATGTGTCTCTTGACCTTGTTGTCTCACATACTATTCAACCTGTGGTTGAGGAAGCGATCGTATTGATGCAATCTTCAGTCGATCCCACTCTTCTCTTGGAAAGTGATGAGTCTACTAAAGGGGTCTCATTGACGCAATATTTGGTCGATCCCACTCTTTTTTCGAGGAGTGATGTGTTTTCAACTATGTATTTGGCATTTCCAGTTCAGTACCTTCTGAACAAGGGGGTAATCCACTCTCTTTGAGTATGCTCCCTCCAAGTCTTGGGATGGTTTCCTTTGATTGGAATGATCTTGTTGAGTCTCGTATTCCTTCTTCTGAACCTTTCCAGATAAGGGTTAACATTAATTCAATGGGAATTTAGCTATGTATTGTAGACGAAGGATTCTATGCAAGTATTTACCCTCCTCAGCTTGGCAAGATTTGGGTTCTCCCAAGATTATGTCACCTACCGGTGAGTTGTTGGATTTCAACAAAAGACCTAGTGAATGTTTGGGGATTCTTACTCAATCACCTATAACATGAGGTGGGAAGAATATCCTAGTTGATCTGTTAGTGGTCCTAGGCCCTTTAGATTTCAATATGCTTCTTGGGAATGATTATGTGTATGCTATGAATGCTGTGGTGTCTACTCTCTTTCGTGTGATGAATTTCCCTCACAACGAAATTATTGTCACTATTCATTAGCTTTCATTTGATAATCACCATCCTAGTTCGGATTTAGCTCAGATTTCCCCTTTGTATGTTCCTAGTGTTTGAGTTGTCTCTTCCTCGCCATAGGTGAATTATTTGGCATCTTATCCTTGGTGTTAAATTTCTTATCAGAAGGTTCGTTTACAGTCATGTTGGCCTTCTCGAGACAAGGTATCAGTAATTGATCAGGTGTTGTATCCAATGAGGGAATGTGAGCCTTTGCTTTCCCCTTTTATCCAGAGTAATCAGGTGCTTCCTCTCGAGTCTAATCTTACTGTTTGTGAGACCTCGAGCCTTGGTATTTGTGTGTAATCGAGTCCCAATTTCTTGGATGTTGAATTGCCTTTAAATGAGGCTATCCTTGAGGCTATGATTATGGATCCTCGACCTCTTCCTGAACTAGAAAATTTATAGGTTGGTTTCCAAAGAAACTCTTGACTTGAGCCTAATAATGGGATTTACCTAGAGAACTACTATGCATAAGTAGCAAGGTTGTGTGTTGTTATGTACATATTGTACTTTTAGGGTTTCTTGTTTTCAAGTTTTGCATCCCATAGCACTTGTTTTTATCAGAGGTTTCTATATTGGACTTATTGACTTCTGGGTGAGTGTTGTTGGTCTTATATATAGGAATTTGGAAACTTTTTCTTTGGTACCTTTTTGTTCCATGTCGATCCGTTCTGACAGGTAATGATATCGAAACTGTCATATAGGTTTGATTTTCCCCTTCATGCATTTTATCATTATCTGTTTCTTGTTTCATTTTTCCTCAGGATCGACCCCACTAAATTGTGACATAGAACCTTCGTTTCTTTTTAAAAGTGTTGTAATTCATATGGTAGAGCCTACCATTCATGGGTGCCCTAGTTAGAACCTTGTTCATAGTTTGGAACCCATGCTAAAATACTTTCATAGGTTCGAGAGCCTTATTTAGTCCTACCATGAATTTGTGTTGAAGCCTCATATATTATTCTCATTTTTATTTTGAATAATACCCTATGGGGATCCCTCATTTATGTGTTGAGTTTTATTTTAATTGCATATCGAACACTCATGATTTTCGAGTCTAATGTCAGCTTAAGTTTGCTGTGATATAGCCAATTATATATGCATTCTTAAAAAGTTACCAGCCTTGAAATACTATCCTTTTCGACTTGATACCTGTATTCCTGGAAGAATTTTTCCCCTGAGAGTCCATATCCTGCACATGCTTTCCTTGCATTGAGCATAGGTGTGTTCCTTGCGCTTGGAACTAGTGTGCTTGCTCGCGACACTCGTTTCCTCCACTGTATCATAGCATTCTTTTATTCTTTTTCATGCTTTATAATACGAAACAGACAAAAAAATCAAAAGACTAGAAAGAAGGATGGGAATGAGTCTAGTCTTTTATATATGGAAACTACTTATGTCTCCCTTGGAAAAAACACAATATTATGAGTCTTTACCTCATCATTGGGTTAGTATGGCTTTAAGAGGCCTTTTTTCTCGTTTTTGAGCAAAGTCTCCTCTGATTGGTTATTCTTCTAATCATATGGAGTGATTGTTGATACCTCCCGTGTCACAAATGTATCCCAGGTTATAATCCATGTTGCCTAGGTCACTTTTTGTGTCATGTTTATGTTCAAAGGAAGTTAGTGTGTGTCGACCATTTTGTAGAAACCTTTGAATTTTCAAGTTGGCCTTCCAATGTCAGTCAAGTATTTCTCAGCTTCACAAGTACCTTTGTATCCCACTCGTGCTAGTATAGAAGGTCCCCATTGACTTATTGCTAGCGGGTATGCTCTTATCAACTATCATACATTACTCTGAGAGTATGACCTAGAGTTTCACCCTGGGCCTATTTACATCATTGATAGGTAAACTTATGCTCAACATATGAAAAACCATTATTGGTTGCTAACTGAGTGGTTTCCCTTGTGTTCGATGTCAAAAACCATTATCACACACAGGGATTCGTGCAGTACCTTGGTTTCCATTTGATCCCATTGGTGGATTCGTCATCTTTGGTAGTAGTATTCATCATTGGATGTTATTCAGAGAGTATCTAGCATGTGCTATTCCATCTAGCGCATGCCAAAGTTGTACCTTGGTGTGGTCCTTTCAATTGTTCGTCCAAGTCCTTCCAAATCTTTGGCCTCCTACTGTCCCTCATACTGGATGATGGAAGATGCCTCAATGCCTTCCTTCCAGTGAATCTCTTCCTATCAGCGTCAACACATCTTACCTTGGGACAAATATTTAGTGTTATTATTAGTACCTTGGGGCTTGCAGTCATCAATGGCAGGTTCCCTCTCTATTGACAATGGGATTACATCAATGTACCCTTCTCGATAGATTCTATAAAGTGTTCAACATTAACTAATTTATTCACACTTGTTATATTGTACTAGGTACCTTGACACCCATTATCATCATCGGTGGTTTTTCTCACATTTGTCAACGATATACATCAATTATCGGTAATCAAATGGTGTCTCATTGTGTTTGAATTCAACAAATTTATTCATATAGTGTAGAATTTCACCACGACAGATTGTTTTAAATACTTTGGGTGAATTACGAGCATCACATGTTTTTATGCTCCTACTCGACTTTGATTGTGCCACCCTCTTTGACATTGGTACTTGTAGAGGGTCAATTTGTTCACTCCATTGGTTCCTTATGTCCTCTATTTGATTCTGAGACATAGATCCATTGTGTATCTATTCATGGCTATGGTCTACGAAAAAATACACAGTGGACCATGGCTACTTCTATATATCACATGGATCCAATGTTTATAGTTTTCATGGCCATGGATTTCAGTTATGATTTCATTACTCATGGATCCACAATCTACTTGATTTGATGACCATGCTTACATCACACTCAACCATGGGAATTCCTGACTTGAGAAGAGAGTATCTTATTTGTTTCTGTTATAGGTACGATTTTGGGACTGGTCTTCAACTACTTCTACCCAATGGCCCCTCCACAATTTCATGACAATTTGTAATGTATTTCAACCATCAGTTCCTCTTTTGACCTCACACATTAGGGGGAATTTGTTATAACATCATTTAGCACTTTCTATGATCACGATGACTCATTGGCCTCAGTTACATCCCTTTCCCTATTTGCAGGAGAAAAATCCCCCTTTTCCTCCCTTACAACATATTAAAAAATCCCATTTTTCAAGATGTACGCGACTCTCCTTAAAACAACTTGCGTACATACATGAATTTATAGTTAGAAACCCACGTACATGTTTAATTGACTCAAGAAAAATAAGATTCCCGATATTTCAGGCGGAGTTGACGGGTTCCATAGGTTCCCGACCTCCTATAGCCCATGTATAACTACTCCAATTGTCAAAAGGGAGTATAAAAGAGAGCCTTGGGATGGAGGAAAGACATGATCAAAGAGATGTAGCCTTATGCTGGTAGTTTCTTTATAGCCCTGCAAGCCCCTGTTTCCTTATATTCCTGAGATTGTCTTCCCCCCTAAAAATCCTTTTTTTCAAGATTTGTGTTCCTCTTTATCTCATCAAGAATAAAGCCATTACTTCCTTGGACCCATTGGGACACAAAACTTTGGAGGTAGTCTTTGTCATCTCATGCCTTGGGTGGAGGAACTTGGAGTCTAGTTCTGGGATTGTGCCGCAATGGTTACAAGTTGTAACCAACCCCCTTTTGTTGTTATCAATAAAATAACTCTCATTCTTGTTCAATTCTTTGTGTTAATCATGATTTCAATGATATCATGTGTATATTATTTTGAATCTTACATAAAAATTAAATCTATTATATTTAGTTAGTTAGCGGATAAATACTTTCTTGCAGTTGCATACTTCCTTGGTTGTAGGAATTTTAGAATATCGTTGTCAAGGATTTTGGGAGCAAAATACCTTAAATGAGATCTACTTCAAACATAGGGTTCCAAGTATGTTCCTCTTCCTTTCTTCTAAAAGTTAGTTACTGCAGGCAGTTATTTCCAATTGATTGTCTAATTAGAGGCTAAGAGGAGTCTTTTAAGGGAACTTCTCTAGTGTGGCCTGTTATCGCATAGTTTGTACTTGGATGTACAAGAGAGGTAAAAGAAGAAAAACTAACGCAACGAGAGACTATCCTATCACTATCATCTCAATAAGAAGTCTCTTTCTATTTAGGGTGGTAGGCCCAGGGGAGACGTCCCCGGTGACCTGAGGTTTTGAGAAGGAAAAGGGTAAAAGGACAAGGTAAAAGATTCCCTCTCACAAGTCACCATCGATTAGAAAGTCCATCTAAACAACCAATAAAGATAAATAACAACCAGAAATGTACATGCCCGAAATAAAGAAACAATTAACTATATTTGCAAGGTCACTTGCTAGTTAATACTTCATATAATTGGACTTTCTCAAATAAAGCAACTGACTAATATTATTGATGAAGCAGTCAATGGTGTGTAATAGAAATAATCACAATACGTTACTTCACAAAAAATGCTTTTAAAGAATCTTCATAATGAGAAAGAACGATTTATCATCAATGTCACAATATCAACATTCATTAGAAGCAAAGACTACTAAGCTTTAGCCAATCTTTCAATTGCTTTAAAGAAGCATAAAATGTTGCAATGTATAATTATAAATCAAATGGATAATGGAAACAATAGGGTTAGTAGTTTAGGGTTAGACGGCATTAGTATTTGTTCAAAGGTATTGGATGTTTGAAGTTTTTGATCAAGGCACTCAAGCATAAAGGTCTTAGATTAGTTCATTCATAGGGAAAATATAGCCAAAATAGCGGCAAGAATTGAAGGACATTATGATAATAGCAAGGCCAAGAACAAGAGGATTTTGATGGTGAGGTGTTGGTAAGCCAAGGCTTCAACTATCAAACCCTAGGGGAAAATGATTTACTAAGGTGTAGGCAACCCTAGGCCTTAGCACGTTTTCCTCCTTCTTTAGCTCAATGACAAAGTAAAATCGGCTAGGATGAAGAACAAAGGTAGGGTGTTGCAATGGCAAGGCCCTATAAATGTCTTCAATAGGTAAAAAACTCCTTGGCACAATCTTAGTAGGGAATTAAAATAAGGACACCAACATGTGCTTATTTCCTAGGGTTTATTCCAGCAAATTTCATTAACAAAATGCAAGTAAAATACTATAACCATTCAAGTAAGGGAAGGATTGAAAAAATTCACTTACATTTACCAAGCATTCATCAAGCCAAACCCTATTTGTAAACCTTTCACCAAGAAAAATGCCAAAAATAACCAAAATAAGCCTCCTTCAACAAGTGCGCACTAGTAATTTCAGCCAAAACCCTAGAGGAGGGCGCAAATTTCAGACCTCACACAAGTGTGAGTGAAAGATGATGAATACAAGAGAGTTTTAGCTCTCTTACTTATACCATACCAATGACCTTAATTTAATTTTAGGTCACAAAAGGCTGACAAGGCCAAAATACATAATAATATTGTTTTTACATTAAATGTCATAATCAAACCCTAAATCAAGCAAAGATTAAGATGTCATTCCCTTTCAGGGTGACATTATCCCCTTCTAGGGCAACGTTGGCCTCCTGGAGAAAAATGTTAGGCCTCCTTGGGCCTCTAAAACATGCCACACGTGCCACAACTGTCTCCCAAAACCTCCACAAGTGTTGGATGATGTCATAGGTGTCTTGGGTGATGTCATGGGCCTTCCAAGGCCAACGTCCTAGTGGAAAGGGCACAACCCCCCTGGGTACAGGTCTGCTAAGCTGCCTCTGATGGAACATCCTCCTCTTCTTCGGTGAAAAACCTTTGATCTGTCTCTGCCCCCTACTGGGGTCTTAACATCCATCGGATGGGATTCCATCCCCATGGAGGTCTGAACTAATCATCTCTCCATGTGTACCTGTCCATCAGGTATGATCCTACACATCAATAGATACGCCCTCCATGGGCTCATAAGTCACAAGGATCATAGCAATGCCAATCACATCTAATCATCAATTTTATTAAACATGTGCATAAAACCCCTTTTACCCAGACAAGTGCTCAAAGACA
>SNQJ01S0083074.1:14139-25184 GCA_010110895.2 Picea sitchensis
AATCATTCACCCTCTCATGGGAAAATTTCACCTTTATTGAGGAGTGCACCTAATTTATTATCTCCCTCTAGCCCACACTTGTGGCATTTATTATTATATTTGGACCATTCTTTAGGGTCATTTGGCTCTTGGAGGGTTTTGAGGGATTTGTTAGATGATTTGATGTATTTTCCCATGGTTTTGACTGGGTTAATGGTTTTGATCTCATAGTATTGAGCTAGCACATTGTGTTGTATTGTATTTGAGGAGTCTCTTTACCTATAAAAGGAAGAGTCCTCCCTCATTTAAAACCATTGGATATTAATGAGAAACTTGGCTTAATATTTGTTTGAGAATCTTATTTTTTTCTTTGTTAATGTTTAGTCATTTTCAAGGTTTATATAAGCACTTTTAAAGGCTTTTTTGGAATAAAAAGGCTGCTAGAAGGCCAAAGAATTAAGGGTGAAATGCTCCACTTGGGAGGGTTCTCAAGGTAAGTTCTCTAACCTTACCTCTTTGATCATTGAAGTAATTGTTCATGCATTAAGGTAGGACGTCTGATGTCTCTATCCTTTTGCTTGGCCAACCTTTCAGTTCACCTTGATAGTACGAGGAAAGGTTTTCATAATGTGTTATCCTCAATCTAGATTGCATTGAGCCTCATTGACTTATATTAGTTCAAATCATGCTAACTATTTCTCAAAGAAACATCTATATGTTGGTCACAAAAGGGTTTGAAAATCCTTTTTAATTTAAGTAGAAATTGATCACTTTTATGGATGCCCTAATGCATACTTTGCTTGGAATGGTTGAAATCAATACAACATAACTAGGGTTGAAAATAACTTGTATTGCAACATTTTGAAGGAGTGTTTCTCTAGGTTATTATAAACTATCATTGGATGTATTGGAAGTTCCAACAACCTCATTCAAAGTGAAATTGTTGCATGTTCTTTATTGTTGTTCTGGGATTTTTCTAGTATTCCTTTTTCTACAGAGATTTATTGTTGTGTGGGGTTATTTGCAACCCTCCTCTTTTTCCAATGTTTCGATGATTTCATTATATTCAATTCCATAGGTGTCCAAACGAATTTGAAGAGAGATAAATTACCTAGTTTCAAGCCTTGACATTAGCTCCTATGTGTTATCCAAAACTCTATCCAAGACTGACATAAAACTGCATAAGTATTCTACTTTCAATGGTGATTAAAGTGTTGATGTATTGCAATGTTTTTATGACACCTTTTTTTCCACATCCGAAAGAAGCCAAAATATGTTAAGGAATTCCAAAGGACCTTGTAATTATTCCAATCTTTGCCTCCTTTCACTATTGTATGAAGGTTTGTTAACCATATTTGTTTGTGGTGTTTGCATGTCTTTTGGCTTGGTTGGTTGACCAAGATACATTCCTACCCTAACCACCCCAAACAATCTACCCAAACAGTGCAACATTTATATTGTTTTCTAGTTGAGAGGGTCGATTCATACTACAATCATGGTTCCAAAGAATTGATCTATATTGTATGATGAGAAACAGATTAATTTCTGAGTTTTGATGAATGAATGATAAGTTTGGTTAATGATATAATTTTTGTGCTTTGACATATAATAATGAAATTTTCTAATCTGGTAGCATTGTATTTCTTCTAAAGTTATTACATTGAGCTCGTTGCCTTATTCTCTCTTTACAATAGTGACACTTCATGTGTTTCATGGCATATACTTATTGAATGGATGCAAACTTATATTGGTTATGAACTTGTTACAATGATGCTCTATTTCATTGCTATCATAATGACCCAATTTCATTCTTAAATGTTTCATAAGTAATTGTTCATGCTTCACTTCTTGCACATATGAAATTTTCTAAATGACGACTATCTTTTGAATGAATATATACTTTTTACTTAGAAATTTTCACCTTGAACATTTTATATTGCTTGATCACTAATTATGAGTAATGGTGCATTGGTGTGTTGCGTTGAATAAAGTAAGTGTTTTCCTTTCGAGAATTCATTGAGAATTTTATGGACATTACTTTTCTTGAAACATCAGTTTAGAGAAGTCAACCCAAGTCAAACAAAGTCCTTGTCCTCACCTGTCTAGAAATGCAATGATAAGACTTAGTATTAGCTCCCTAGGAAAACCCTCCTTATCTTAGAAACCATGGCCTAGAAATGTAGAGGCAAGGGAACTAAGGTGATAGTGGGTGGCTTCCCTATCTATTTCCTCAGGCTTCCCTATCTAGAAGATAGTTAGTTTGAACAATCGAGTCAGTCAACTGACTCAACCAACCAACCAACTATGTGGCCACAACAACCCTCTTATTTTTCTTTTATACGAAAAAGGAAAGGGGCCCCTACCAAAATTGAATATATGAAGATGGTTTGGAGTTATGCAACAACTTCACTTGGATGACCTCTTTCGTGTGCAATCATATCACCTTCTATAATTGGCTCAAAAATCAAATTTTATTTTTTTTGCTCAAAAATAAAATTTTATTTATTTTTTAAATAAATTGTTGTCGTCGCAATTTCGACGCACCATAAAAATATTGTGATGCACTTGATATACAAATCACAAAAAAATGCATATCAATATACCCTATTTTCGTCTCAATTACGACGACCCTTACAAATCTTGCGACTCACTTGCTATACAAATCACGAAAATTGTATAGCAATTTCGTGGAAATATACCATGTTTTTGTCGCAATTGCGACGACCTATACAAATCTTGCAACGAATTTTCCATACAAATCACGAAAATTGTATGGCAATTTCATCACAATATACCTTGTTTTCGTCGGTCTTGCGACGACCGCTTCGAAAGTTGATTCGTCGCAAACTTTTTCCTTACTTTGCCTATATTGTTGGGTGTGCGATGATCTCTCTTTATTGTCACTCTTGCAACGATAGCTGTACATTGTCTCATTTGCAACGATTTCCCTACTTTGTATCATTTGCAACAATTTTCCTACTTTGTCGCTCTTTCGATGATTTTTGACAACTTCCCTAGTATCGTCACTCTTGCGACATTAATCCAGGTTCATCGCAAGTTCCATGTCACATGAAATGACATTTGGGAGACTCAAGATTCATCGCAATATCCACAACATAACGTCGCAAGAGCGTCGAAATAGATATCGCAAAATGGCCCAAATTTTCTAGTGAAATATTGGTTTGGGGTTCATAAGACAACCACACCTCAACCTACTCAAATATCATAGAAGGAAATAGAGGAAAGAAGAGAAAAATGACTATGCTTTGGTACAAATGGTCAAAATGGCATAAACGTCGAGAAACAAAATTGTTCACCTTGGAAAATAATGATGAAGTGGAAGTGGAGGCATATACATAAAGAAGCGAGGAAGAACTTGTCAACTTAAAAGAGATGGAAATAGAGGTAGAAATGGTGCACAACATTGATTTAGTTAAGTGTGAAATATATGTTCATGTATTGGCAGGTTTTTTAGAACCTAAAACCATGAATATTGTAGGTTACATTGAGAAGTAAAAGGTTTTAGAGCTCATTGACTCTGGTAGTACCCATAACTTTATTGATAAAAAAATTAGCACAACACCTCAATTGTTTTGTATATTTAGTGACAAATTATCAAGTTTTGGTTGCTAATAGATGGAATATTGATTGTGTGGGAAAATGCCACAACATTAAACTAAGTATGGGAGAATATAATTTGAAAAGTCCAATGTATGTTATTCCCATTGGAGGTGTAGATTTTATTCTAGGGATTCAATGGTTGAGAACATTAGGTACAATTTCTACAAACTATAATGAATTATTCATGATATTTGAATTGGAGGAATTCAATATGAACTCAAAGGGTTAGAATATGGACCTTGTTAAATCATCAACTCTCATACAATGGAAAATGTTCTAAAAAGGGGTAGCAAGGGAGTTGTGGTTAAACTTTATTCTATGGAAGATAAGAAGGAAGAAGAAAATATTCTAGAGGAATTAAGATGCACATTGGAAAAGCACTATATGGTCTTCTAAAAAATTCCTAAAGGTATACCTCCATCTAGAGATCATGAACATCAAATTGAACTAACACCTGAAAGTATTCCTCCCAATAAAGACCTTATAAATATACTCATCAACAAAAAAGGGAGATTCAGAAAATAGTATAAGACATGCTAGATTCGAGTATTATTCAACTCTAGTAGTAATTATGAGGAAAATATAATTCTTGGAGGATGTGTCATGATTATAGAGATCTAAAAAAAATCACCATAAAGGATAGATTTTGTATACCAAATATTGGTGAGCTATTAGATGAGCTTCATGGAGTGACTTATTTTACAAAGCTAGATCTTAAATCAGGATACCACCAGATCATATTAAGAAAATATGACATTCCCAAAATAGGTTTTAGAACTCATGATGGGAACTATGAGTTATTGGTCATGCATTTTGGGTTGACTAATGCTCCTTCGACTTTTCAAAGTCTTACGAACAAATTTTTTTGACCCCATATTATAAAGTTTATGTTGGTTTTATTTGCTGATATACTTATCTATATCAAATCATGGGAATACCACATTAAACGTGTGGATCAAGTCCTGCAAATTATTGAAAACACTCAATTGTATATAAAAGATCAAAATGATTCATAACAATCAACTCAAAATAAAAAAGATGCTATTGCTATCACTATTTTTTAGGGGGTAAATAATAATATTTTTGAAACTATATTGTTAATTATATATTTTATAGTTACAATGGTATTTAAAAGTAGCTACCATTATTAATATATTTTTAAATAAGTTTTTACCATTTTATAAAAAGGTAGTGATGTATTAGATAATTATTTTCCTCCATGTTGTAAAGAATGTCATCAAAAGATTAGATTATATAATTTTATAACTAGCAATTGCTCCAGAAGGTGCAAATAATATGTCCTTATAAGGTTTATGCACACTTTTATATCATGTGTAACACACTTAAGAAAATATTTGGTCTTATGTGTGCCATACATATTTTCTCTTTGAGTGCAATATAGAGTGTGTCACACCCTTCTTTAAATCTTGAGAAAAATGAATTGTATCACGTGGTAAAGATATTTTGTGCAATGTGAAATGAAGAATTGGTCGTGGATAGAAAATCTTGGGAGAATGTGAGGTGTAGGAATTTTTGTAAAACAGTTGTAAAAACCCCAAGGTTACTTACAATAGTACCTCAAATAGGGCCTCTTCGCATAGAAATGAAATAGAATATCTTTTTGATATTTGATGTATCTTCAGAGGTACTTAAAGAACTCTCTCTCACATGTAACTTTTCGAGGGCATTATAGACCCCTTGTCAGGGGGTGATACCTTTGAATAAATTAAAATAAAGTAGCTCCCATGAAATAATTGACAATCAAATAAAATTCTTACAATAGGTCTCTAAAATACTCTCCAAAATATCGAAACATTAGTTGACCTTACTTGAGATTATCCTTTGCAGAGTATATTAAGAGAATCATGTGCAATGTGGGATTGATTCCATTCATATTTTTTTAATTTTCATAGTTGGATGTTCAATTTATTTTCCTTGGGCGACAACAGTGTTCTAAGTAGCTGTGAGTTGGCACAATATCCTAATGATAGTTGGCCCAGTTTCAACTATCACTACACAACAATTTTTTACCAAGATCAGTGAGTATTTTTGGGTCTCCTCGGGTCAATCCTGAAACTGGTAATTGGTATAAACTTGGCCCAAAACTTGCCTGAAAATGAAAATTGCCAAAACCCATCGAACCTTGCTCAAATTTGTCAGACTTGCTGAGTCTTGAACCAAGCCTTGCTGAGACAATATGATGAGTCCTGAACGGAGCGTTGCAGGTCTATTTTCAGAGTTTTTCCAAGTCTATCTGCCAAGTTTAATCCAGTCCTAAACTAAGTTTTGTTGATTCACTGAGTTTTATGAGTTCCATGTTAGGCGAGATTTTGTTGAGTGTGAGTCTAACAACCTTGGTTTGGACTTTCGAGTGTACAAGGATGAAAGTTTTGTATTTGAAAAGTGTGAAGCGATGCAATTGTTATTTATTCAAAGAGTGTATGACAAGTCTTCATTATATCTAAACAACCTTCCTCCTACTTACTCATGCAAGAAGGGAAGTGCATGAGATCTAGATCGTATATCTAGTTTCTCACAATCTTTTCTCAAGGTAATCATATGAGTCGAATAGCTACAGAGTTGAAAATAAAGAATTTATTCGTTTTAGTTATTGTTTCTTTGGGAAGATCTTCAAACTTTCTGGTGCATCCCTTTTCTGTCACAAATATAACTAATAATATAAAAGGTTTTACCATTTTTTATTTAGTTCAAAAATCTTATTATAGTTTTAAATTATTATTATTATGAATTTTCAAACCTGTCAAACGAAAGGACTAAGCTACCTTGCAACACTTGTTATTATTAGTGGTGTTGTTGTAAACATTTTTTTTGAATATTTTAAAAATGGAAATCAAAGCATTAACAATATCTTAGTTGTTGTTTGGAAAGAATGAATAGATGAAGTGTGGGCATCTTTCGCTGCACCTAGGGTTTTCCCTAGCTGTAGGCTCTCGTTCTTCATTGGTCGATATCGCCTCTAGAATCCACAGTATTTGACCTAGGTTTGCTCGATCTCACCTCTAGAAACCTCAACTGTTATTTGTTTTTTGTCCTCACCTTTGTGAGTTGCTCAGATACCATAGCCACCATCTATTCGCCACTCTTTCCCTTTGCATGCTCGATTTTGGAGATGTGTCGCTAGCATCTCTCTGATGGTTGTGGTCCTTCTTTTTTTTGCATGTGTTTTGGAAGCTGTCTAAAGTATCATGGGAAGGCCTTATCCTTCCAATGACATAGACAAGTGTGCCAAACAAGTCGATTCCATCCCCAGCATGGACTTATTGGGGAATTCTATGGCACATCAGAACTCTATCATCATGATTGAGAAAGGTTTAGTTGGTAAGCTTTTAGGCCTTTGGCCCAGTCTTAGGGTTGTTCTAGATTGGATTTCCAAGAATTGGCCTGATCAAGATCCCTTGGATTTTTATTGCGGGAAAGGATTTTATGTTTTTATCTTTAAAACCATTGAAGAGAAGGACCATATCTTCAGATCCGACCCTTACTTCTTGGGTTCAAGGGGAATGTTTATTTCCCATTGGACCCTCGACTTTAACCCTGATATGGAGATCTCTTCTACTCATGTATGGATTCGTCTTCCATGCCTCCCCCTTATTTTCTGGGGTGACGTCACCTTCAAAGCCATTGGAAATAAATTGGGTCAATTTATAACCCATTATGAACCAAAGGGAAATATCTACACATGCACCATAATATGTGTGGGCATGGACTTTTCAAAGGGATTGCCATAGGCGATTCAACTCAATGTAGACAGTTGGAGTCATCTACAGGACCTTGACTATGAGAAAGTTCCATTCAAATGTAACAGTTGTCATGAATATGGGCACTTCACCAAAATCTTCCCCAATGCTAAAGAATCTCAGTCATTATTGAATAATGCAGACCAAGAATTCAAACAAGTATTAAGAAATCATAAAAAGGAGCAGCTCAGGGGGGCTCAGCATGATCACGGGTCTTAAGCTCGCTCATCTATTCCCTCCAATAATAGATTCAAAGATTTGGAATCTCAAGATGAAGAATCAGAGGGCTCTGTGGAGGAAGATCCTCAACAGATCAACCTAGAGAACAAATCTGAGCATAATAACCCAGAGAACAAATCAGAGTAGCCAATTAAAAATCAAAAGAATCTATATATCAAAACTAAAGGAAATGAGGCCCCACTTGAGGGCAATGCATCTTCGCATGGGAATAACCCAACTCGAAATCATGTGGATATGCCTACAATTGGGGATTATGTTGCTCCCCAAAATTCCTATATGGTTGAGAATATGGGAGATGCAAGGGAGGGAGAAGATCCTAAATCTCCCTTCTTTGCATAAATATTAAAGAAGAATCCTTTCCCTCCCCCCCTCTAACAATAGGAAGAAACATAATCTCAAAGTGAAAGAAACAAAATTAGGAAACTTCGGGAGATCTGAGCGAACCATGGGTCATTTTGAATATAGAGATGGGATATCTTGGCACGTGTGTTAATTATTTTTTGCTTCTACATTTTCTTATGTAATCAATTTGTAAGGATATTTTCTTGCAATCAGGAAGTAGTAAGTTGGTATCCAGGGAAGTCTTGGGCTTGGTTTATCAAAGCCAACCTAGAAATTTTGGTTCTCTTCTACTATAGTATAGCTAGCAAGTTGATAATTATGAAGTTTTTACTTTGCCACTAGCTTCGACTTAGCCTTTTGAATAAATATTTTTCCCAGTTTCTTAAAAAAAAAAGGGAAATCAAAGCATCCACATACATTTGTTCAAGGTCATGGGGATCATTCCCTTCTATCTATGGGAATTCATTTTGTTGCTCATGATGATCATCATCTTCTCCGGCCGTGAATATAAAAAGATGTATTTTAGACAAAAGTCTCTCGTTATATTTTCACAGACTTACCTTCTTTGATCTCTACAACTTAGGCCTACCTCCACCACTGGTGATTCAAAATCAATTCCAGTGTAGTATCCTGAAGTAAAAAATAAGTTGTTCGTCCTCCACCTAATAACCTCTAGCTTGGTAGAACAACTGGATGGATGGACTCTAATGCAAAATCTTGGGTTTATTTCCACAATTCCTTCCAAAATGGTATAATAATTCAATTTAAAAGGATTAGACTGAGTATACTTGAAACAAATCCTTAGACCTCTCATCCATAAAATGAACCAATATTTCTAAGTACTCATTTGGATCAAAATAATAAGCCCACATTCTTTGTTTTGTCCCATTTTATCATGCTTAATGAATAATAGAGCCTGTAAGTTCAATTGAAGAGCATTCCATCCTATCATTCTCTAAGCAGAATACTCTCAAGGAGAAATAAAACTTAATTTATACATCATTTTTTTTTATAATTATAAATCCTTGTCAAGTAGAGTTGTCAAAATTTGTAAATTGAAAATAAAACTTGAATTTTATGTTGTTTCAATTGCATTTTTAAATGCATAAATGGATCTCGGATTATAGGCATGTAAAACATTAGGACTTCCCATGCAATCACTCTTGGGTAAGCATTTGAAAATATGGGTTCTCTTTGCATTTTTGGTTTTCCTTATTGTTAGCAGTTTCTGGGTCTATACTAGGAGGGGTATATTTCAATTTTGTGAGGCGAGTCTCAACACACTCCCATTTGTCGCTCCTTTGTTGAAGGTGAATCCCCAAGTTTTTGATAGTGTCCACATATTTACATAGTCCATTGCAAGACCTTGGGGAGAGGATGGAAACCTAGAAGATTGGGTGAGTATTGGAGCTATATTGAAAATGCAAGGAAGCATATGGTGGTGTAGGGGGTGTGGTGTTGTAGAATCACCGTGGAAGGTGTAGGAGTTGTTGATCGTATGCATTCAGTGGGTCTCATAGAAACTCAAGTGGAAAAAATTTCGACTAAAGTACCCAAGCAAAGGGGCCGACAGGATGGGACACTTGTTAGACTCAGAGGATCCCAAACCAATGAGTCAAAGATCTGGGAGGAAAGCTAAGGAACCATCATAGGCCAAGGGAAAAAACAATCTCGAGTTCCATGGAATAGTAGCTTAGAAATGATAGTATGAGGATACCCCTAATAATATCCAATAGGTGGTCAAGGATTTGATGGGTAAGGTGAAGAAGAAATAGAGTCAAACTTACAAGTAAGGAATTGAAGAAGAATTTCAAATTTGGGTGGTGAACATGGGATTCTCGCATTTGTGGGATATAAAATTATTCAAAGAAAAGGAATTTTACTAGATAAAAAATAAATCGATGTCTACTACACTAGAATAGCAGGAGCTTCAACAACTAGAGGTTCAAGATATGATGCTTAGACTAGACTCCAAATTCACTATGTTCTATCAATTGGTGTTTGGGCTAAATTTCGAAGTCACTCCATGGGATTAGAAAGAAGGGGAAGGAACAATGGAGGTTATAGACTTCTCAGAATTAGTTGGAACCAACTCCAATCGAGTCATTATCAAGGAAAATGACGAGCAAAGGAAAAGTATCGTTACATCATGTTGATCCAGGCCCGTATGAACCTTGTCCGCCCTAGCTATTTCACCTATTTAGTTTGTTATGTTTATTGTTATCCCTAAGAGGTATTATAACGGGATTAGTTGGATCTGTCTTTCAAATTTCTATATGACTGTATGACAATTTTGAAGATCTATAGAAATGTATAGCAAGTTAGTAGGAAAGTCGACATGTATATTCTAGTGCTATAGGTCCAACACATTATATATCCTGAAAACATGACAAGGAATCTGAAATTCAATCTTCCTTTTGATGAACTATCACAAATGTAATTTTTATGAATAAATATTAATACATAAGTATACCAACTTAAAAAAACAAAAATTATGATCATTTTATTTTATGTTGAATTAAATAATAATTAATAATTATATAAAAAACAAGTATATGAATAATGAGAAAAGGAGATGTTAAGAACCAAATAACAATATAGCATAGAAAAACCTCAGAATAAGTACTCAACGCCTTGAAAAAGAGAGAAATTCAGATAAAATCCTCTTTGAGGGGGCAACCTCCTTATGCCCACATAAATGTACAATTTCAAGATGATTCCAAATGAAAATGTCTCCTTGGTATATATAGGAGACTAGGAGGTATAATTACAACTAATGGAATAAAGCCGACATAAATAAAATAACATTACTAATGTAATATGCCCCAAATAAGGGGTAATGAACCAATATTAGGGCTTAAAATGCCCCTCCCCTTGAGACAAGTGTTGTCCACAATGCTTGAGTAACTCTGGATGCTTCTGTATAAAAGACTCATCTTCGCAAGTGGAATCTTCAGCCAGTAGTTTCCTCCATTTAATGAGATACTCTGAAATGGATCTATTCCTCAGCTGGCGAACTCTTGTGTCAATGATGGCTTTAGGCTCCAATATGATTTTTCCTTCCTCGTCAAGTTCTGGCAATATAGTTTGAACTGGGATCTTGTC